>MU185171.1:18176-29904 GCA_016904865.1 Pissodes strobi
TCCAGATGGCAGATTAAGACTGAGAAGGAATTTCCAAGTGGAATTTCTATCAAGGGAAGAGTGGCTGTCAGGCCAGGTACGTACGCCGAGCGGCGTACACGCATGGTACACTGACGACTCATGGATGGCTAATACACAGTAATCCGGAGCCGCTGTATACCAAGACAACACTAAAATAGGAGAAAGCACTTCGCTGGGGAGATATGTCACTGTTTTCCAGGCGGAGGTGTTTGCTATTTTGGAAGTAGCAGCCAAGGCGGAGATAACAGAAGGTGTAGAGAGTATATATATTTACTTGGACAGTCAAGCCGCTCTCAGGGCGATCCAGCGAGCTGTAATGCAGAGACGCCCTAGACAGATTGGCTGTGCGCAAGGAAGTAAGACTCAGATGGGTTCCAGGGCACAGTGGCATCGAGGGCAACGAGCGGGCGGATGAATTGGCAAGACAAGGCTCAATGAGCCACCTCGTCGATCCAGAACCTGGTCTGGGCTTAAGTAAAAGGCAAATCTCTCAGGCACTAAATAACTGAGCCTGGAACAAGACAAAGCACAATTGGAGAGGAAAAGAAGGATGCAGACAAGCCAAGGAAATGATTCTAAATCCTGACGGATCCAGAGCAAGGCGACTGCTAATAAAGAGCCGAGAGGACATCAGGAACTTGGTAGGTATTCTGACTGGGCATGGAAGCCTAAACAGACATCTGCACCTTATCGACGTGAGGGACAGCCCACTCTGCCCGAACTGCGGGACAGGGGAGGAGTCCTCATACCACTATATAGGAATTTGTGATAGGTGAAGTCGCCTAAGGAGGAAGATACTGGGAGCACCAACACTTGCTCGGGAAGCTCTAAAGGATCTGAACTGGGAGGACGTCCTCACCTTTATCAAGGTGACGGGCCGTTTCAGTGCGGGCCGGGTGTTGGAAGTAGCCAGGTAGGGGAGGGCGGATCGGGGATGGTGAAAAGGGACTTATAGGCCTACTTACCGGGCTTCGGCCCCCCACCCTTACTACTACTACTACTACTACTACTACTACTACTACCTATTAGTGAATTTTGTTGAAACTCCCGCTTCACATCAAGCTTTTTTAGTGCTTTGTAATGCAATGCATATTTCGTCACATCGCGCTGAAAATCAACGTGCATTCCAGTTTTGAGACGAGATCGACGCGAACGGTTTTAATCTGGCCTATATTCAGGGCGCCGCGTCGCGACGCTTGAAATAGGGGACGCAGAAAAACCACCTGTCTGGCTGGGAAATTGGCATAACACCTAAGCCTCCATGTTTAATTAGACAGACGTATTCGCGGATTTTATATTTAACAGATAAAGGGAATGATCATCAGGAGGTAGAGTTTTCTCCATACGGTATAATAGTTAATAAAGTGTAAATAATCGTATTTTATATACCGCGGGATAATATTTTACCTGGAGGATTAAGATTACTACTTCAGTCGCAAGGTATATACGATATTTTTCGTACTTCTGAAATTAAAACGTAAAAAAAGCACATAGAAACCTTTACAAAAACATAATTATTACAAATAAAGTGAGGCGCACGCCAGGGCGGTCACATTGCCTTGTGACAAGAATAATTTTGAAAAATTGTCATTACTAGTGCCAAAAGCTCAGTCAGTGATTGTAATTTAATCCTTCCGGGATTTTCGACAATATTTAGTCCTGGAGGGACAAAAAGTGACACTTTAGTCCCTGTCACAAGGTAGTGAAGTTATTATTTCGGTCCCGGAAGTACGAAAACATACTTACGTCGGTGTTCATGCGGAAAGGATAATTAAGAAAAACTTAAAATCAACAACAATAAAAAGCTGCGCGTGAAGAACACATAAGGAAAAATAAATGTTTTTTAAGACAATCCTAAAAGGAAACTCTTATGCACTAAATACAAATATACAGATAAGTTGTATTTCAAATAATTCGAAATATCCACTTTACAGGAAACAAACCAAAAATTAAGTGTATTTTTATCACAGTGTTTTAATCCATATTCAGATTAGAATCTTACCTGAACTTATTCGACGAAATGATATAGTTTAATATGATTCAGCACTTAAAAAAAAAATAGTATACTTTAGATACTTACAATATTGTGGCAACCACGCTTTCTGATTTGTTTCTTATCGCAAATACTTTAAATTATTAGGGATCTAAAGTTTTAAGTAATATATTCTATTATTTTCATTCTATAGTTGTTTGAACTTCGACTTTATAGAGCGTCCCTAAAAGATCTATCCAAAACGCTAGCAAAAATTCCTGATGAGGATCTAACCCAAACTAACCAAATTTACCTTGGCCCAAAAGTTGATAGTTTCCCAAATACAGGCTATCAGTGTTATTTTTTTTCTTTTTTGTAAAATTTATCTTACTGAGAACATGATTTGCACGAAATTGAATACTTGGGGATTTTTAAGGAAGCAGATGGCACCTGCAGCACAGCAGCACTCCGCTATATCTAAAGCATCATAACTTTGTGTGCCTCAGTATATTAAACTTTTAATTAAAACTCTTTTTTCTCTGGCATCTTTTGCCCTGCTGTTTCTGAGATAATCAAATTTAAATGTTTCATTGCATTAGCGTCGCGAGAGGGAGCAGAGGGAGGGGCAGTTGCCCCTCTAAACACTAGAAGATATCTATTATATTAACCTAACAAACGTAAAAAAAAATCGACCGTGGTATTAGTGTCAAAATTTCCGATTTCGAAAGTTTGTTAATTCTAGCCAAAACAAACGAAAACATCACTTCTATTATAATTGTCAACATAGGACACATAATGTTTACGGAATACTCTTCTTAAACTTCAGCCTACTGTTCTTAAATAAACTGTTACTAGAAGGGGGAATGGCATGCGTTAAGTAACGGTCAGAAATTGATTAAGACCGCAGTATCAAAGAATATGAGACAGTACAGTGGCAATGGGCAAGCTAATCAAAGTTATGATACAAGTGAGTCCAATTACCCTAATCATCATTACGATGTACGAGCATGTAAAGATATAGAGATCGATAGGAATTAGAAGACCAATTCCGGCCAGTAGTGTAAGAGGAGAGAGATAGTAAACGTATGCACTGGCAGGAATTGAAAGACCAATACCAACCAGAGAGAGAATAAAGGTAATACTTTGTCTTGGACCAGGCCTAAACCTGGATAAATTATGGAAGAGGGCCACGATGATTTTCAGTCGCATTAAAACATTTAAATTCGATTATCTCAAAAACGGCTGCTCGAAGCGACACCTACGAGTATTCCTTTTTTGGGTAATAGATATCAAGAAATAAGAGTTTTAAAATAAAAATTTGATATTTCGGGGCACAAAAGAGTTATTGAGGTTTAGACATAGGCGAAGTAGGTACTGCTGGTGGCGCCTTATGATCAGGTCTCGATTTCTTATCCTAAGTACCAAATTTCATTCAAATCATGCACTTATTAAGGTAGTATTTATAAAAAGGTTTTAAAACACCATAACTTTGGTTAATTTGAGTTAGTATCTCGGAAACAGTCAACTTTTGGACTAAGGTAAATTAGGCTAGATCCTCATATTTTAGCCGCAGAAATTTGTGCTTGCGTTATATCCAGATCTTTTAGAGACACCGTGTAAATAAATTAAAATTAATTGTTATGTTACTTTCGAGCTTTTTAAAATAATATGATTCGGTGTTTGTAAAATTTAGTGCACCTTAGATATACTTGTGGCAACCACGCTTTTTGTTTTGTCAAATTCTATATAAACTTCAAATGACTTCCGCTTCGTCTTCGGTTGAGTCAACACGCGTTTTGTAGCGGCTCCTTTGTCGTCATTTCGGGTGAACACGTGGAAAGAATTGGGTGTCCTAGCCAGGAAAAACTCACGTTTCCGGTATCCAGGCCGGGGAGAAGCGGATGTTCCCGTGGGATAATTTTGTCTGTGCCTGCAAAGATTCAGCTCACAGCTACCACATTAGATTTGTTTGTCGGAGCCTTCAAGAAAGAGCGTGCTCGACACCTTGAAGGATCAAAAAATGGAGTGCCACCCATCCAATAAGGGTGTAACCTATCTGGGAGGGTTGCCCCCGCTCTAGCTAAGACCCCCCCCCCCCCCATCATCTCTATAACATTCAAATAAGAAAACAGGCAACCTTTAAAGTTAACAGGAATGTCCAAATATATACAGGTTGCCTTTTAACGATTTTTCATGGCCTTTCGATTCAAATTCAACTCAAATTCAAAACATGCTTTATTGTTTAAAATACATAGCATTTGCTAACAAAACTTACTTATATATAACTGTCTTACAAAAATTACTGCTAAGTTGGATTATTAGATACTATTCTTAAGGACACAAATACCAAAAAAAATTACAGTTGAAACAGTACAAATAAATCGTCAAATAGACAATGAAAATCATAATAAACAAGCAAATGTATATTAACAAAAAACAGCCGGTAAAACAATCACAAATATGTCAACAAGATATCAGATAAGTCAATATAAAAGTATCACATCAAGTATCAGAGTAAAATATATAAATCAGAGTAAAACGTATAAATCCGAAATTAAATTGTTACAACTGCAATAAGCATTTCTAAGCAAAGCTATCCTGAGGCTGACACTATGCAGCAGCACCAAATTTTTAGGTATTCATACTGAAGAATTTTTAGATTTGTCTTATTACTTTACTTTTACTTTTAGATTGCTTTATTGACACACAAGAAATGACAATAATGCCGTCGACAAAGCTCCTAACTCTACTTAACCAAAATATTACAGGAGGTCAAGACCTTAGCCAAGACAGTCAAGACAACGATGACACTTAAATAAAATAAACAGCAATTAGGCGCAAGGAAAAAACAGACTGAAAAAACCAGTGCTTTGTCGAATAGACCAACACTGAACTATGCAATAAGTTAAAATGAATACAATAAAAAATGTCGAATCATAAATATAAATAAACTGACATACAATCCAACAGTCACCAATATCGATATTCAAGCACGTGCACACACTCGCGCGCACACACGCAACAACTTATAAAATATATAATTTACATGACTAACAAAAAGTAAAGGAGTATACAATACCCGATACAGTAAAACAATAAAATTATGTAAGATGAATCGATAAACCAAGCAATAAGTTAAAATTAACCTTCCGTTACTGGCGCGCAGATTTCTCTAACCGTTACTGGCGGCGGACTCTGAGTCCGCATACTAAAATATCCAATATGGGTGTGGATTTAGTCTGCATATTATTATGAAAACACTAAAATCTTATAAACAAAGCTTTATTTCATTAATTCGGAATATTAAACACATACTAAAACACAAAATAAAAAATGTTTCAATAAACTTTAAACTCAATGTTCATAGCAATCTGTACAAACACAAGTTAGATGTTCCAAACACATAAATTTGTTACATAATCGACATGAAAATCGTGTTGGACGGTTTTTCTTCCTGTCACAATAGTGGCATCGTCCTCTAATGTTCATTGGCTGTGGATCAGGATCTGGATTTCTAATACCAAATATCTCTTTTATTCTTAGATATATGGTTTTGGGAATATTTGATTGCATTGCCCGTGAGCGGAGATGATTTTCTGCTAGTTGAGATGAAAGTAGATGCAAAAACTTTCGCCGTGGTAATTTTTTGTCTGGATTTTGTAAATGATATAATACCATGGAATTAACCCCCGCCATGTTGAGTAGTGCATAAAAAATTACCATCGGTCAACGCCGAGTATTCCTAGCGCAATCGTAGGCGGCACACATTTTATCTAGTGTATCGACTCCACCTTTCGAACCATTATAATCGATTATCATCTCTGCTTTTCCTGTTTCTGCGTCAATATTATCATCATGGTGGAGACTTGAAATAAGCAATACATTTTTATTTCTCTTCGGTATATAAGAGACAATCTTCATATCTTTACTAAATCCAAACATACTTGAGCCTATTGGTCTTCCTGTTGGATTGGAAAATTCTTGAGGAAGTTCAGCTTTGTTTTTTCTTATGGTGCCCAAGAAAGTGAGAGTGTATTCCGTCAATAAATTTTGCACAAGTGGTACACTACTGAACCAATTATCGCAGGTCACATTTCTTCTGGAGTGTCGAATAGGCTCAACAAGTCGACGAACAACAGCTGACGGTGAGTTATCGACGGAATAGGGTCCATCTGGCTGTGTTCCAACATACACCTCCAAATTACAGGTATAATATAATTTTGAATCGACCATAGCAAATACTTTTAGTCCATATCTATTCGGCTTACTCGGAATATATTGCCGAAATAAGCATCTTCCCCTTAAGGCTTCCAATTTTTCGTCGATTGTAACGTTTTCGTAAGGTGTATATGCAGACTTACAATTTGTGACAAAACATTCAAATATGTCCCTGATTGGAGCCAGTCGATCCATTTGTTTTCTCTCGGCACGAGTATCCATACTGTCGAACCGTAAGTGCTGCAACAAAAACTGGAAACGGAACTTTGACATTGTAAGGCGGAATTGTTCGACACCAGTACCATTATCATTCCATAATTCGTCAACACTAAGCCGGCTAGATTTGAGAACCCCAGCTAAATAGAGCAGGCTAATCAGAGCCTGTACTTCAGCAATATCAGTTTCTTTGCAATTTCTTTCACGTGTATAATTGTCTCTGAATTTTAGAATATGTTGATTGGTATATTCGACGATTTTTCCAAGCATTTCCGTATTGAAAAAGTAATTCCATATCTCAAAAATACCTTTGAGATTTTTCATAGGTCCTTTTGGCCCAGGCAAATGTTTCATTATGTTCTCTTTTCTAGTTTTAGAACACGATGGAATATGTTTCTCCCATTTGATGGTTTTATTTTTTGCTAGAAAGAAAGGCACTTGCAAAGGAACAAGTTCGTGTGAATCACTGTCAGGTTCTTCTGAATCACTGTCGGAAATTTCTTGATCTGTGTCTGTATTCAATATTTGTTCTTCTACAAGGTCTTCTTCCTCGTCTTCAGGATCACAATCATCCTCTATCATTGGAGTCTCGACTTCTTCCTCATCCAGGCATAGTTTCATTAGTTCATGAAGCCTTTCCTGATCTTTTTCATAAGATCCCATCTGAAAAATAAAGCAAAATAAGATGTTATAACTAAAATTTTCAGTACACTTCTGCTCTTACCTTGAAAATCTTAATGAAAATGAAAAATGTATTATAAATTTACAACTGTTGAAAACGTGATGTCTTACTGGCTGCGGACTGTCACTCCGCACATGCATCTAATTACCGAACGACTAATACAACGTACGCCACGCGCTACACTAGCGTCTATCATATCATTTATGAGGAATACCGAGAGCGGTAGGAGCGGCAGGAGTGGGAGTTACTATTAAATCCATAAAACGAGAACATGCGGAGTACCAGTCCGCGCGCCAGTTGTGGAAGGTTAATACAATAAATAATGTCAAATCTTAAAAATAAGTTAACTTACAGACAATCCAACAGTCATCAAAATCGACATTCAAGCACATGCACACACACTCGCACGCATACACATACGCACACACACGCAACAACAAATAAAATATATAATTTATATGACTAATTATTGGTAAATTGGTAATACAAGCAAAAAGCAAAGAAAATAGCCAACACCCGACACAGTAAAACACTTATGTATAACGAGCCTACAAACGATCTTCATAGTACTCAGACAATGTATAGTACCCCTTAGTCAATAATAGCAATCGGGCCCCTGATTTCAGCCTTCCAACTGAACCCAGTCCCCCTAAATCCATAGTTCTCAAGCTTTTACAACATTATTCCATGATCAACGCAGTCAAATGCCTTTGTCAAATCACAGAACACTGCCGCAGCCACTCTACCCCTATTAAGAACGGAATATAATTCTTCCAGAAATGAAAAGATGGCATCATTGGTGCTGTTACCCCCTGAAACCCGAATTGATTAGCACATAAGAGTTTATTTTTGTTTAGGAATGATAACACTCTTACTTTGACTAACTATTCAATAATTTTGGCCAGTGTTGATATAAGGGAAATGGGTCGGAAGTTAGAAGACATCCTACTATCACCCCCCTTATGTATAGGAATGACTATGGCTTTTTTTGAGGACTCAGGGAAATACCCTCGCAAAAACGAATGGTTAACAGCATCAATTAGTGCTTCCAAAGCCGACATCGACAACTCAGAAAATATTTTAATTGATATGTCGTCCCACCCAGATGCATTCTTATTTCTGATATCACGAAACACACCGCAATGCTCCTCGGAATCTGTTGGAGGTAAGAAAAAGGCATCCCGAACTGAACCTTCTCTCATAATCTGAGAAAAACTACACTGGCCATTGATTTTTCTCGACAGATTCACCGCAATATTGCAGTAGTAGTCATTTAACATTGTGGAGTCCATACTAGTGGTCGCGTTTCTCCCACCATTAATGCCACGCAGATCATTTATAATTCACTAGCTTTCCTTACGCCTTTAGAAGCAGAGGATATTCTAACATTATAATAACTTTTTTTGCCTTCTTTTATGACCTTCCTATATATAGTTCTATACTTACATAGAAATGAAGCATTTTCAAAAGCATATCTGCGAATAGTTTGCAAAGAACGCATATTTTTTGCTGAAATTTTAATTCCTTTGGTTATCAGTCAACGCTTAGAAAATATCAGCTAGAATAAAACAAATGTAGAATTTTTCGTCTAATCTAAATATCCGTTGTTTCTATGCTTATATAAAACTGTACACTTTGAGTTTTAGTTTGGTTTGGAAATCAGTTGATTTGTATCTATGTCCATGTATAGAGTCTAGAGCAATACTTCTTCAGCATGTTTCAAATTATTTCAAGCTTAGCATAAATCCCGTCTCCAAGAATTTGTGTGTGGTACACAGGCTACACAGCACATGTCATGAAGGAAACAGTTTTGCAAAAACCAAATAAATCTTAGTAAATTGACATTTTAAATGCAAATCGTTGTTAATGATTAAGCCTGAGATAAAAGCTGTTTTAACGATGGCAGTTTTCATTTAAACTTAGTGTCGATTTACGTGAAACACCAAAAAAAAATGCATTATTAACCCACGATTTATACACCTGCTAGTAAACTGAATTAGCCAATAAAACATGGCTTGGTGAGTTCTGACACGTAAAGGGGAATAAATTACATTAAACAATTTAATGGGCATTCATCCAGTAATTATTCTACATGCCGCTCGCCCGTTTTACTACTAGTTACGAATTACGACTTGCGAAATTTGCATTGAGGCGTAAATCATTTTAATCGCCGAGTTAAGACTCGCTGCTTCACGGTTCCACTGTTTACAGTGGCCACTAAAATTCGATCGGAAGTACACTCTGCTCCAGGTTTTGGGTATCATGATTTAGAGAAGCTTGTAAATTAATAAAATCTCTATTTATTTAAGTAAATAGGAATTTACAGATGCACTTTTCTACTCTATAAATCGATGGCAAGGTTTTTGAAATTTTCAGGATGTTGTTTTAATTTCAGGATAAAAATCTGGTTACAAGTTCTAAGACGAGACAAGAAATTTTGTATGAACAAGCTTAGTACCGTGCATAAAATTAATCTTAGAAATTTAAACTTGATATTCTAAATAACTTCTGGGATTGTAAATTAACGAACATTTAAATATGTTATTATAATAATATGAATCCTTGAATGAATAAATGGCCAAATGCAAATTTAGCTGGATTAGCTTGGCCTGCCTAGCGAAGGCACATAGCTTCCTCGGCTGGACTTTTCTTAAGATTCCTCGTCCTCCATAGCACCACTTTCATTCAGGACCTTCTGATATCTGCAGCAAGTACAAATAGGTGTTCAGACAACAGTTTTCTGAACGCCTACAATGCGGTGAGTTACCCAAGAGTAATTCAGCCTGCCTCATTCCCGAAAGAAGTCCGCCATAGCCTCACATTCCTTAGAATGGCGGGGGCTACCCTGTAGACTGCCATCACAGGCTTAGTTTCTGAGGAACGCTTTGATGAACCCCGTCGTGCCAGAGGCTCAACCCCCTCATACACCGGGACATTGAAGTATCCCGGAACACAAGCAGGAGAGACCCTGTTATGCCCGGCGAAGGCCCCCAAGATGTCATCACACTCCGGCACCAGTGCAGAAGGGACTCTATCCGACTCATGAATCAACCACAACTCTGATGTCGAAGCAGATGTACATATCCTTCCTTCTGAATGTTCTTAATAGATTTTCATACCCGCATACTTCTCGGTCTGGAACACGGTTGCATAAGCAAGGCCTCTCCTATTGGTCGACCCGCATGGCCCTCCGCTCGCTTCGCTCCCTACGGGGGATCAAGAACAGCAAGCTAACCAGGTGCTAACCCAAACTAACCCAAGACATTCCCAAAATCAAGAAAAAAACTGTTTAGAAACATAACCTTAAAAAAAATGCAACAAGGTTTGAACCCAGGTCGTCTAGGTGAAACTCAACGATCTAAACCTCTACACCACTAAAGCTTTTGACAGAAAATGATTGTATCACGCAGATATATCGTAATACGAGATGGATCGACCAATAGGAGAGGTCGAGTTTTACATAGTGCACTATTTGTGTAAAGGATATTAAAATGCGTATCACGGCCATATTACTAGCGCTATCTTTTGTAACCACATTTACTCATCTGCACCGGTGCCCCGTCAAAGAAGCAGTCCTGCATTCAGCCGCATAATTCGTGCAAACCAATCAACTCAATATATTTCAAACCCCAAGGCCGTATTAGCTACACTATGCAGGAACACATTCGGGCACTCGGCCAATCACTGTCTCTTAACGAAGGTAATCAAGTTCGCTTCTAAATTTCCGATCTTTAACAATCGAATTTCATAAAAACTACTAAGCAGATTTCAACCAGATTTGGGTTAAAATTCATAATATTGATTTAGACAACTGGTCATGCTAAGTTTTCACGCAATATCTATATGTTCACATTATTACCCTTCCTATTTCCGGTGGATGTAGATTATCCCGCCAGAAGGGGCGGCGACAGAAGGGCGTTAGCAGCTTCTTCGAGCTGATCTAGTTATCACGTTGTAGTACAAAGTAGTCTCTCGACCCTCGCACAAGCAAGTGTGCCAAGGGCGCTCTTTTCCCGCCCGCATGGTGCCAAGTCGCAATGCCGCAAAGTTTTCACGTTTTGAGACCTCATAATCCCTTTAGTTCTCTACTTAAGTGAATTGTGGTATCCAGCCATAGTTACCGTCGTCTCAAGCCTACAAGTAAGGTATTTATCGGCACCCTGTTTGCCATTATCCTCAATCTAAGTATGACGCTGTGTACTGGCGTTCCCATTGGTCTCATCCTTGGGAAACCTACAAAAGGTATTTCTCGGCATCCTGACTGCCATTATTCTTACAAGTATGACGCTATACCATCGTTGTACTAGCGTCCCCCATTCGTCATGTCCATGGGAATTCTACAATCGAGCCTTGCCTTGAACCACAAGTAATCGAGTCGCGTCTCGAATCTTATGTAAGTAAGCTCATTCGTTTACAATCACATTCTCTCAAACGCGGTACGATCATTGTACAAGCGTTCCCAATGGTCTTGCCCATGGGTGTTCAACATTCTCTATTAGAGTCTTGTCTCTAGCCAATATTAATCGAGTCTTATTTCGAATCTCAAGTAAGTAAACACACAAGTTTACATTTACATTCGCTCAAACGCGGTACCATCGCTGTGCTAGCGTTCCCATTTA
>MU185171.1:34904-46241 GCA_016904865.1 Pissodes strobi
ACATTCGCTCAAACGCGGTACCATCGCTGTGCTAGCGTTCCCATTTAGTCTTGTTCATGGGTGTTCAACATTCTCTATCAGAGTATAACACTGGGTTGTTATTATCTGGCCTTATTCTCATATAACGACTACTCGGCACTTGTCTGCCAATATACTCAAGATATCACAAAGGCTAATTCCCCTAGGCGGATTTCAGCTTACCTGTGCGACCTGCACAGCGTGTTTTACAATCATTTATGCGTGTACCAAAAACCGCACTTCACAAAGCATCCAAGTCATGCCATATGCATATATAACTTCATACCATTTCAAACTACTACATTCAAGTCATTCTTGTTTACAAGAAATTAAACCACATTGTACATAGAAGCTACAACAGACAGTGGCGGATTTGCAGTCTCAGCCGCCCTAGGCCCCAAGCTATCAGCCGCTCTTTACTTTACTGGCCTAGGTACGTAATATACTATTTTTGACACGATTGGGGCCGCCCCTAAATCTGGCCGCCCTAGGCCCGGGCCTACCGAGCCTTATGGCAAATCCGCCACTGACAACAGATACTTAGCAAGTGTTTAAAGTGACTTATCCTGTGCTGGAAGATAAACTGCTGAACGGTTTGATTGTTGCTCGTCAATTGGTGAACATAGTGTATATATTAGCTTATAGGTGGATTTTAAGGTAATATTTATCCTGTTATTACTGCTTGTATATTATTGTATTTTATATCAAAGTTAGTCCCGCTAACTGAGCTCATACGTGGCAGTTCCACAGGAACTTTACACAGACATTTAACTGTACATCGCTTCAAGGTTATGTTCATAATCATATACTAGTTTAGTATTAGAACTGTTTGTGCAATGCTTTAGTTTGTCATTTTCTTCAAGGTCGACACTTTGCCTCGACTGATATTGTTCATATCGTAAGCAGTGACTACGTACAATTATTTAGGTTCATGTTTTGGTTATTGATGAGCTTCCAGTTGTTTTCAAGTAAAATAACTTATTAAAATATTCATATAATGCTGAAGCTTTTTGTTTTATTTACAAAATGACCTTAGAACTAGCCCTATGGTAATTTTTAGTGCCTAAGAACACATCTCTGTTTGTTTAAAAAATCGACCAAGACCGAATTTGAAACACCTATACTCGACGCGCCGAACAGATTCACCAAACACGGAAAACACGGATACAATAATTCTTCTTATTTTATGATTCCATTGATTACAAACATAAGAACTTTGATTAACACATTCTATTTTTATTTTTTGTATTATGCATAAGAAAAATCGAAATGAAAAACAAAACATTGGGTCGATTCAATCATAAAATAAGACGAATTGTTTCCGCGATTGGTGAATCTGTTCGGCGCGTCGAGTATAGAACCTAGACATGACCGTTTGCGTACCGGTCCCTCATTCGATGGTCGTATAGGTGGTAATGTGACGATCCAACCGTATAGATCCTGGACTATAGACCTCTCGTACTAGAAAACCCCCTTTACATGGCCATAGAGCATTATTCTTGATGCGACTACTAAATTATAGGTCTAGGTCAACGTCCTCGATAAAAAGCAAACTCGCTTCGCTCGCTTGTTAACTTCTTTGCTCACAACTAAAGTTCTATATACTGGTCTTTAAATGTAAATAATCATTAACGTTCTGGCAGAATACAATTTATTTACGCGGAAAAAAAACAATTATTGATTTAGTTGAAGCTGAAGCTAGACAATTAATTCCAAAACAGAGAAATCTTATAATTTTATAACTAATCGGACTAGTAAAATAAGTAATCTAAAAGCCTTCTAATCCGTAGCGCAGAGCTTTTCCCATTCTTCAACACAACAAGAATATATTACCTGTTCTTAAAAAGCACTTATTTTCAAAAATCTCCATTTAAAACGAATGTAGTAGAGCCATTGTAAATAATAGCCTCCATAATTTACAACAAGACAGTGCTTAGCGAAGTTCAGCAAAATGGCATTAGTAAAGTGACAAGTGCAAAACTTAAACTAGTTTATTTGTACAGTTTGTTTACAAAATTCATTTTGGCACAAAGCCAAGCAGTTTAGCGTGAATAATTGACGAAAAAAGTGCAAGCTCTCTGATATTTACGAGTTGTCTCAGATTTCGAATGGCGAATAAAGAAATTCTACAGAGTGAAGCTTTGGATTGAATGTATCATTGTTCTTAAAATTTAGCATCAATTGACTTATCCATTTATTTTTGTTTGGGATACATGTAGCGTGTTTACGTGCTACTTTAATTATTTTAATTAATTCTAGCCAACATATATATAGCTCAAAGTTTCTTACAAAAAAATTATCATTCATTAGGTAATTTTGCATACTAGATTTTTTTAGGCTCAAATATTTCAAAAATTGTATTTTGGATATCTTCCTGAAACCCAAGTCCTCCAACACCGCAGACAAGTTCGTGTGGCTAACAATGTCAAACGCCTTGGCCAAATTCAAAAATTCACAGAATCGCGCCTATTTTCATCGACATTATCATAGATTAGGGGCAATACTTGCTTTTGCCCGTGGGACTGATTCAACCGTGATGCGGTCCGCAAATTCAGATATGAAAACCTATGAGGAGCCTTCAGAAGGAAGGGCATCTACATCTGCTCTGACAGCAGAGCTACCCTGTCAGTTTATGAGTCAAATAGAGTTAATTCTGCGCTGGTTTCTTCTAATCTTGTTTGGGTTTCTGAGTTCCAGGACCCTTTAATATCGTTTGAAATAAGGAGGCCGATCATCTAGCAAGACAAGGTTTTACAATGCTTCTAATGAGACCTGTGCCTCTACAGTATGGCCTTCACCAATTTAAAGAACCCAATGACTATGCGAGTCAAGCATCTATGGTGGACTACTCCAGAGTGCGGCAGGCTGAGCTGGCTCTCAAAGGGGGACAAGAAGCTTGTGACAGAGCTTGGCACAGGGCACTGTCGCTTGAACAGGCATTTATCCTGCTGTGGCTCGTAGAAGATCCAGGTTGCAAAGGATGCTTGGAGGACAAGGAAGCATAAACATTTCCTCCTTGACTACTAATTAACCTGCGGATTTCCCCAAAAGTTCAACCTAGTTTCTAATATATCTTGTGCATATACTTTACTCTGCTCAAAATGTTTGGTCCTCTTGATTAGCCTTATACTATCCTCAGCTGAAGTTACCGACGAAGATATACGTTTCGAATCACCAAACTTTAGGCACTCGATTTTCGAAAACTTGAAGACCATTTTAATTGCCTTCTTTGGTACAGCCCTACAGTTAAAGACCGGGTATTCATACTAGGTTCGGGGCTTGCTAGTATATGAGTACTTTGTTTTTGATAGAGAGCTGATATATATTTAAATTTTATTGTTTACATGTTTCTTCCATTTAGGTAAGCTTAGCATACAGATTGTGATCCAAGTATTCGACTATTTCTTTTCATCGAATTGTATTGGGGCTTAATTTTACAAGATTTTTTTCGCATGGAAATCTGACATAAACAGATTTACTTTTATTTATTTTTACAAGCCATCGTCTGGTTAATGCGTTAATGCTGTTTATTTAGCATTGAAGACTGACAATTTTTTCTTCTATGAGGTTCTTTTCCTCTGACACTGCAGTATCATCAGTAGCAGTAGCAGTAGTGGTTGATGGGAAGCCAAGGGATCTTGCTGATAGGCCCGGGGAGTTTGCAGCATACCCCAGCTCTCTTCTCATTCATCAATCCTTCTTCCATCCACTTTATACTTCTTGACCACCTGACGAAGATCCACATCTCTCTCCATTACAGGCACACAGTCTCCTTGTCCTGCAGTATTGACGACACAACGACGGTATGCCTCGCTTTTTTGCCCAGATAATGGACCGAAATTTCATATTCGTCCCGCAGCCCCGGCAGGTAGTGCTCTCCTGAATTCCCATAAGACTCATGTTTTTTAGACGGCAATACCTTATACTCTGGACCGCCTATTCCTCAACAGGAACCATTCCATCTTGGTTCTATCAGGCTCAGTGACAAATTTTTAACCTATTGCTCTCAACTCTCTTAAGTTATCATCAGCAAATGCTGCTAATTTTATATTGTCCACAACTGGGATGCATAATAAGTGAAGCCATGAAAATGCATTTATTGATTTGGTTTCTGAATACTCTTTCTCTTGCTTAACTCTAAAAGTACGTTCAGTTATGTATGATTCGCATAATATGCTGTGGTGGTAGGCATGACTATCAATGCCTGAACCACATCAAGACACAGGGCGAAGCATGTTCTCTTTTCTGCAAAGCATGTTTTATCCGATTTGTTATTCGATGTACTTGATCAATTGTAGCATGTTGGTTTCGAAATCCAAACTGGTGGTTGGGAACCAGCTGTTTCCCTTTAATTATTTTATTCAATCTTCTAACAATTCTTCAAACTTAAACTCTTATTCCCTTTTTTCTTGCTCTTTCATTTGCTTTCTCACACATGCATCGGCGTTTGTGCTTTGATCTTCTACTTGTTTGTGTTCTATTTTTCTGAGGTTCATTGCTTGACTGCTTTGGCTTACTGGCAGTTTTTAGTGTAGTGGTTTCTAGCTGATTTAAAGCATCTTCATTTTCCTACACAACATATTTGAGTATGTATATATTATTAACACTACTTGCATTCTGGGATGAGTTGGAGTGTTTTGAATACAACTATTGGTCACTCCTATATGTTTGTTTGTTTCCCTAATTTCGTAGATCATTTTAATGTCTTCATATTTATTGAAGGTTAGTGCAGCTAAGGGTAGAAGACTTATATCTTCTTCTGCAGATATTATTATGAATTTTCTGTCAGTTAAGTCAGCTTTGATAACCTTTGGTTTGCACGCACGGTGTAGATTTCTTACCATCTATTACTACTTCAGCAGGTCGTCTCTGTTTATCTGCAGAAGAGTGCCAGTTCAGTTTCATGTGTCTCCTCCAGCAGGCAAGTTTGCAAGGCATTCTATTCGTTTTTATATATTTCTTGATTATTATCTTGTGAGGTTTATTTTTTACTTGGCTACTTCGCTGCAGCTGTAGCTTGAACTTGTCATTTCTGCTTCTCGAGTGAAAGGAACTTGCTTTTCTTTTTTTAATTTTCCTACTCAGACCTACTCCATTTCTCTGCTTAGTTTTTCTTCATCAATCTGATATTCATCGCGAGCTTACATATTTGCTGAACCCTACCGCAAACACGGTAGAGGACATTCGTCCCTTTTCCTGAACATATTATTATGAATTTTCTGTCTGCTAAGTCAGCTTTGATAAACTCTGGTTTGCATGAACGGTATAAATTTCTGATTACTATTACCTTTCAGGTCGACTCTGTTCATCTTTTAAAGAGTGCCATTCCAGTTTCATCCCTCTCCTGTAGCAGGCATGTTTGCAAGGTATTCTATTTCTTTTTACATATTTCTTGATTATTAATGGTGGAGGTTTATTTTTGACTTGGATTCTTCACTGCACCTGCAGCTCGAACTTGTCATTACTCAGGGTTGTTGTCCTTTTCGAGTAAGGAATTTTCTTTTCTTTTTTACGTTACTTACTCAGATCCATTCGATTTTTCTGCTTAGACCTTCTTCATCAATTTGATATTCATCGCGAACTTGCATATTTGCTAATGGTTAGCACACATAAGAGTAGAGGAGTTTTCTTCCTTCTTCTGAAGATCTTGTCACATACACGCTCCTACCGCTTGTTGCCTATGGACGTTGCAGTAGTTGCGCTGTGCTCTTTCAGAAGACGGAGCTCAGATATAGGTAGTTGGGAGAGATGGATAGAAACACTCGGTGTAAAAAAGGCTTGGTTTATTAACTTCAGGTTGAGTATAGAAGGTTGTAAGTATTACCAAAATATTCGGGAATGCATATCTCGTAGGTCCCCTGGGATATTCCTCGCGAAAATGTTAACCACGAACAGCAGCGAGAGAGAGGGAGAGCTAGCCTGAATGGCTGTTACACTTAGATTGACGGGCGGATAGATTATTTGGTCTGGCTGAATATTTAGTTACGTAGTTTACTTTTTATATGTAGTTAATTTAAATAGCACTTTGCCTTATGGCGTTATTAATTTTCACTGATTCACTTTTAAGGCGTGCCTGATCAGAGGGGCTTTTCCCTTTCGGTAATTCGCACTGATAGGTCTTTTTTAAAAGTAAGAGCTTTGATCTACCAGAGGGGCTTTTCCCTTTCGGTAATTCGCACTGGAGATCAAAGTCTGCCGGTATGGGCTGACGCACAGCTTTTTATACCAAACTTTGACCTCTAATTCGAGTATTGTTTTGAATTGTCAACAAGGTTAATCATAACAGTTTTTACTTTAATTAACAACAATTTATAATTGCTATTCAAGGTTAAGTTCAAACTTTCCACTGTATGATTTTATCTTAGTTGACAATGTTATTTTAAATTTTCTGTCTGTTAAATGGGTGGTGTAGATTTCTGACCACTATTACTTCAGCAGGTCGGTCTATTTATCTTCAAAATAGGGTCATTCCAGTTTCATATATCTCCTCCAGCAGGAATGTTTTCAAGGTGTTTAATTCCTTTTTATATATTTCTTGATTATTATTGGTAGAGGTTTATTTTTCACTGCGCTGCAGCTGTGGCTTGAGATCACTACTCAAGGGTTGGTCTGCTTTCCGAATGGGAAACTTGCTTTCCTTTCTAAGTTCCTTACCTGACCGATTCGATGTCCCTGCTTAGACCTTCTTCATCAATCTGATATTCATCGTGAGCTTGCATGTTTCCTTTCTGTTTCTTTACGGTAAGATTATTGTTCTCTTCTGTGTTTTGTAACGTTTGCATTTGTATTTGTACTTGCTATGCAATAATTTGCAGTTTTCTCTTTGGCGTTTTTCACTGAGCTATGCTTTATTCATTACTTGTTAATTTTGGTTTCTTACCTGATCTTCATTAGATAGTGCCTGTTTTCGCTGAAGAAATAATTCGCATTATAAGATCCTTTACACAAATAGTGCACTATATAAAAATCGGCCTTTCCCATTGGTCGATCCGCATGGCACTCCGCTCGCTTCGCTCGCTACGGGGGCTCAAGAAAAGGAAACGAACCAGGTGCTAACCCAATCTAACCCAAGACATACCCAAAATCAAGAAAAAAGCTGTTTAGAAACATAATCTTTAAAAATAAATAAAAAAAGCAACGGGGTTCGAAATCGTGTTTTCCAGGTGAGACCCAACCATCTAAACCTCTACACCATAAGTGCTCTTGACAGAAATCGCATCACGCAAACATATCGTAATACGAGATGGATCGACCAATAGGAGAGGTCGATTTTTACATAGTGCACTATTTGTGTAAAGGATCTTTAAATGCAAATAATTCCTCAGCTGCGTTGGTAGCCGCGTATCTTCACTAGTTTTATTTTAGTTCAATGTATTATTTCATCTACATTTATCTATGCCACATCAAGATTACCGATACACTTATAAGGTTTTGTTTCGATTTTTAATTACGCTTTCGACAATTCTTGCTATATAATGCGATAATGGCAAGTGACAGCTGGCAGTTGACAGGTGACGCAATAACCAATAGCAAATAACATATGACTTTTGAGAGGCGACAGATGACATGACCTATATAATAGAGTAGCTCACATATGGTAATGAGAAGTGCTAGCGGGTAGATGACGTATGACAGATAACACATAACATAACCTGTAAAACAGGTACGCCATTGAAATCGATAGGTTACGTCACTTTTATATGGGTTAAAATATAAAAATACATATAGTCGATGTAGATGAAAAAATTATGTTACGCCCCTGGGCTGCGGTTTCATCAGTTGTTAGGTGAAAGTGAAAGGGATCGATGACGTCGCGTCGGCTCGTGCATTGGGTTACGTCACTTTTATATAGGTTAAAATATGTATGGTCGAAGTGGTCCATAAGTCATGCGTAGCGCGATGAGAGGAAATGGTGAGCCTCCCAAATGGGAGGTCCCAGAACTGGTGAGGTAGCTCTACTCAAGGGACTATTTATAAACTAAAAGTAAAAACTAGGAACAACACTTCCAATAAGCCTCTTGCTGGCTCCGTAAAGGAAAGGGGGGGGGGGGGGGGGGGGGGGAGCAAGAAACTTATGACGGAGCTCCTCACAGAGCACTATCGCTTGAACAGGCATCTACTCAAACCTGCTACAGATTGTAGCAAATCCTGAATATAGGTGGCGCCTGAAGGACAAAACATCGTCCACTCATATTCTTGTCGAGCATTCGACGTTGGCTAGGATAAGATAGAGGAAATTTAGAGCGGTAATTTGAAGCATCCTTTTTAACTGTAAAACAAGAAGTTTACACCAGCCAGTTTAATTTGGAGTTTGTTCCATGCGCCTGTTTTATTTTGATATTTCTCTTTATACAGTATATATTTTTGTGTTTAACGTGTACATATAATCATTTTCAATGAATATCCACATAATTAATCTTTTATGCCTCGAAATCCTGCAATTCAGCAAGAAATAATCATAATACCTTCTGGAACCGGCAAGAGCTAAAGCTGGCCTTTTTTAGAGAAAAATCGAGCATGTTGGTCCTGTTTTGAAATGAGGTGCGGAATAATAGTTTTGTTCGTGCTCTTTTAGCATTATTACATTCCATTTTGATGCATAAACTGTAACTGAACTGCTGGAGGAATACCAACTGCTGTCAATAGCATAGAGAAAAAAGTTTAATTAAGTTGAAGTCAAGGAGAGCCAAGCATGCAATATGTGTTAGTAAGATTTGATGATCGAAGAAAGTTGTCGAGTGAAGAATATGAAGATAGGGACGTGAAGATAGTCCATCGATTCGCTGGAACCATTGCAGCAAATATAGCTGATTGTTCAAATTGAGTATTCATTCAAAAGGATTTAATATAGAATGCACTTGGCAATGTTTATTTCATTGTTGCCCAGTGCTTCGTATTTGTCTCACTTTGCGAAACCATATTACTTACAGATCAAAAGGAGTAAGAAAGAAGCCATAAATATCATCGATATATATCAATATTCCTGCTTGCTTGGGATAGCCCAATAAAAAAATACTGTAACGCTCCTATTCAAATCCTCTAACGGGTCGGACAAATTGCCAACCACCCATTCACCGTAGTGCAAATTATGCGGTCGCTTTTGCTGACAATCCCTTCTATTTACCTTGCCTCTCTTTAGCTTTCTCTAAAGCGTAATTTGGGGCCACAGGGACACGGTAATTGAAACTTGATTTGTTGAAACTGACACAATGCAGTTGCAAGTCAGGAGACCGTAGATCAAGCGGGAATTGAAATTGGGCCATGCATTGTCTAGAAATGCGCCATTCTGTTGCCTAATCATACTTCGCATTTGTATACTAGAGTTTGACACTTTTTTAAACTTTTGCTATTTTGTTAAATACATATAATTAGAAAAAAAGTTCTTAAAAGAAAAAGTTTCTTAGTTGTCGTGCGCCTTTTAAAGTTAAACAAACATTGCCATGTGATTTTTACCGATCATTGCATCGACAAGTTATGATTATTTGCAAAAATTGTCCACACAACAGTGTGCTTAAAATTTTCTTCCAAATTTTTTATATGTTATCAAAATTTGCTCGTTTTTTGTATGTCTCACGAAAATTGAAAACTCTGCTAAGACTAGATCCAACCATAAAAAAATTAGAATCCTTTACTTACAGCGTTACCAAATTGTGCAATTTTTCATAAAATATTTTTCCTTTCTTAATGATTTTCAATCATTTGAGACTTGCATATAGACAGATTGCACCTACTGTCTCAGCAAAATTAAGCGATAAACCCAGAAATTAATTCTGTCGACAATTAATTTCTGGGTTTATAGCTTAATTTTGCTGAGACAGTAGGTGCAATCAAGTCTCAAATGATTGAAAATGAAAGGAAACATTTTTTATGAAAAATTTCACCATTTGGTAATTAAGCGATAAACCCAGAAATTAATTGTCGACAGATTTGCGACAAAAAGTTACTACTATTTCAAATAAAACATGATTGCAAATACTCTATATTAAATTGGCTTCAGTTTTAAATCCCTATATCTAGACCATCAATTTATTATTTTCCCTTCAAACATACGATAAACCCCAGAATGATATAGGGAGCATACTCAATAATAATCATGGTTATTTTTTCTTTTTATTTGCCATGGCTTCTTTAATTCGTAAAGGGATTCAACTTTTTTGCCTGAAGTACTTATTCCAATATCAATATCGAGTTTGTTTACTATTCGATGTTCCGTTTAAATTCGTCTTTTGAATTATTCAGAAGTTCGCAAGGAAGAACGGAAACTCTCGCGTGTTGGCTATACAAAGTCACGAGCTAAATGATATAAGAACTTCGTTTCGGCCAGGATGTTTATTTCTTATTTATGGAGTCTTTTATCTAATTAAATAAAGTGAAATAAAGGTAAATATATTCTAGGGGGAAAGCAACTTTTTATTAACAAAATTACTCTTTTTTATGTGCCGGCCCGCTGACAAGCAGGCAGTAATTTCCCAGGTGTGGGTGGTAACCCACAGAGAGGAATTTAATAAAAACTATAAAAACTGCATATTAGCAAAATATATAAATATTAAATAAAGTTAACCAATACTTGTTGATAATTCATTTTAACGTGTTTCATAAAAACCAATTAAAAATTAATTATTTCATTAAACTAAAACCACTGAATTCTTCCAAAAACATAATACCTACGGCACCTAACGAATCAGTCATAAAGTGACATTACATTGTTCTTGACATGACTATATTTCTCGAAAAAAGAGATTTTCCTGATTTGAGTCTCGTTACTGAACACTGGCTGAGACCACATAAATACTTTTTTCTTCAAACGTCAGTAAATCCGTCATTACTCGACTGTGTAGGCGGCCGTGAAGTTTCGTTTTTCCTCCGCCGGAGCTTTACTTTTCACTTTTCCGCCGGCGGAGGTAAAAGTGTTACCATAGCAACATAGATACAATACAAACAGACAACAAAATAAGCATCAACAACTCAAGATTTATTAAACTACAATTTCTATTTATCACTCAATTTGTGACTGCATTTCTAAAAATCACTAATTTAGGAACAAATTGGTTCTTATTTAATCGAACTTACTCAATAACTGCTTATCAATACGGAATTAAAACGCAATCGGAGACGCAAAAAAAAAATTATTGTTGACAGTGTCCACTGACAGCTTTATTGTTACATTATATTCACCGACACCGGTCTAAGCAAGGCCACCTACGACCGTGGTCTAAGCCGCCTTGCGAACCCATTTATCTTTACTAATAATTAGATATTATTACTATTAAAAAGAGATGTTTTTGCATTAATTTGTCGACATTTGAAGAAAAAACAGCA
>MU185171.1:46251-113879 GCA_016904865.1 Pissodes strobi
CGCCATGAAAAGTATCACTTTTCCTCCATATAAAATAATATACTATTTTCTACAGCCGCGCGCAAAATAACTAAATACTAAATTCAAATGAAATCGCAAAATCAACGAATGCCTTGGATCCTTATTTTGCGCTCTAGCGCGAACATGGAATAGGAAATTCTCACTTTTTCCGTCTAGTGTGCTGAATGGTCATGGAAACCAAAGATAAATAAATGACAGTCGTTCGTTTGTTACAGTTTGTTGCTGGCAATCCTGTTCTAAATATGCCCGAAACCCGAATATAATATGTCAAAACTGACAGTCATTTGCAAATTTCAGAATAAGTATAGAGAAAAATGTGCATTTAATTTTTAAAAATGCGGCTGTAGAAAAAGTTCTGTGTGTTTTTCGAGCGCAAAGTAAGATTGCCGTTTTCGAAAGATTACTGCGCTCCGCTTACGCGTCGCGCAGTAACATTCTTTCTCAAGCGGCAATCCATTACTTTGCGCTCTAAATACACAAATAACTATTTCCTTCAAACGTCAGTAAATCCGTCATTACTCGGCTGTGTAGGCGGCAGTGAAGTTTCGTTTTTCCTCGGCCGGAGCTTTACTTTTCACTTTTCCGCCGGCGCGCGGCGGAGGTAAAAGTGTTGCCATAGCAACATAGATACAATACAAACAAACATCAAAATAAGCCTCAACAACTCAAGAGTTATTAAACTAAAATTTGTATTTATCACTCAATTTGTGACTGCATTTCTAAAAATCACTAATTTAGGAACAAATTGGTTATTATTTAATCGAACTTACTCAATAACTGCTTATCAATACGGAATTAAAATACAATCGAAGACGCAATTTTAAAAATATAATTATTGTGGACAGTGTCCACTGACAGCTTTATGTTACATTACTATAGCAACAACCTGAGCCTATTCACCGACACCGCACCGGTCTAAGCCGCCTTGCGAACCCACTTATCTTTAATAATAATTATTATTACTATTAAAAAGAGACGTTTTTGCATTAATTTGTCGACATTTGAAGAAAAAACAGCATATTTTATTTGGAGGAAAAGCTACTTTTCATGGCTTGCTCTCTATTACCAGCCTCACTCCGTTCGGCTGTTAAAAACGGGCGCGCCATGAAAAGTATTACTTTTCCTCCATATAAAATAATATACTATTTTTTACTACTAACATGATAAATCACCATTATTTACTCCATTCCTCAAATGAGAAGTAACATTTCTCACCCTAGGTAAATAATAATATTAAAAAAAACCTAGGTCAATAATGAAACGGAAACGGAAAATGTCAAAATGTCAAACTTGTTAGTTTGACAACTAGTTGTCACTTCGGATTATTTGAAAAATGAGTAGGAAATGATTAACTTCAAAATCTAATCAATTCAAATAATAATAAGGATTGTATCAGTGCTATTAGTAAAAAAATATATACAGTATGACTCACTTTTCATGACTCCCCATAATATTCTTATTAATAATGCGATTTTGTCAAAATTTAGATGGAAAGAAGGTACTTTGTATGTATGGAGCTGTCAGGAGATTATTAGCGTTTTTTGGCGAGTAACCACGGTTAACTACAAGTAATCCTGAAGTAAGTGCCAAGCGGGCACCCCACCACAAATTGTACTGTCTGCTTCTGTCTTCGCCAAAATACCGTAGTTAGATCTTGCATTGCTAGAAAAGAATATAAATATGTTGCATATTTATTTGAAAATGATCAGTTTGATCAGTGCAGAACGTTTACTCATATTTTTAATGACAGAATGGTGGCCTCTGGAGATAAGCAAACTAATGGTATTTTTCGATGAATATGTTCAGGATACTTTATGCTTCCCAAATCCCATTTGAGGCACATTTGTATAGGAATTCCGATGCGTATGAGGCTTCTATAGAAGAATTTCATGAACGTATAATTTACGAACTTGTTCAGAATGGAAAAACAAACATTTCACATGTTTAACGTTTCAAAATTAATCCGCCATGACTCCATCAAACCTCGAGTACCACACCTCGTCACGTATGTAAGTTGTAGTAAGCCGTAGTTGAAAAATGATGATGTAATAGTGACGTCACGAAACTTCCCCTCACTTACCACAATTAAATTAATCCTCGTGAAAACAAAGTAGTATCCTGTAGTATGCCATGGTTAATTGTAGTTAGCTCGCGAAAAAACGCTTCTTGTTACGATATCTGTCAGTTAGACAACTGAACTTCCAGGCTACTTGATATTTCGAACTATTTGAAAAATAAGTAGAAAATTACTAATATAAAAATCAAATCGGATCAAATATGGTAATATATCAGTGTTAGTAGTAAAAAAAAATCTATATATACCTCGGTTGAGAAGGCCATTATTAACCTCGCACATTATATCCTTCGGCGCTACGCGCCTCAGGATATAAAAGTGCTCGGTAAATAATGGCTTACTTCTCAACCTAGGTATATAATATACTATTTTTTACTACTAACATGATAAATCACCATTATTTACTCCATTCCTCAAATGAGAGGTAACATTTCTCACCCTAGGTAAATAATAATATTAAAAAAAACCTAGGTCAATAATGAAACGGAAACGGAAAATGTCAAAATGTCAAACTTGTTAGTTTGACAACTAGTTGTCATTTCGGATTATTTGAAAAATGAGTAGGAAATGATTAATTTCAAAATCTAATAGCTTCAGGGCCAGTTTTTTACGTGCCTGTTAGTATTACCAAGAGGATAATTTCCATGATAATCATTGTTGCCACAATTGTTTCCATGGAAATTATCTTCTTGCTAAAGATAACAATCACAAAAAAAACTGGGCCTCAAATAATGTTAACGATTGTATCAGTGCTATTAGTAAAAAAATTATATACAGTATGACTCACTTTTCATGACTCCCCATAATATTCTTATTAATAATGCGATTTTGTCACAATTTAGATGGAAAGAAGGTACTTTGTATGTATGGAGCTGTCAGGAGATTATGTTACGATATCTGTCAGTTAGACAACTGAACTTCCAGGCTACCTGATATTTCGAACTATTTGAAAAATAAGTAGAAAATGACTAATATAAAAATCAAATCGAATCAAATATGGTAATATATCAGTGTTAGTAGTAAAAAAATTCTATATATACCTCGGTTGAGAAGGCCATTATTAACCTCGCACATTATATCCTTCGGCGCTACGCGCCTCATGATATAAAAGTGCTCGGTAAATAATGGCTTACTTCTCAACCTAGGTATATAATATACTATTTTTAAACAGGACAATGTTCCAATTTCTGGTTATTATAGGGAAGATTCACTGCATAGGACATCCGAATTTTGTCTAATAGTCAGTGAGCCAGATCTAAAAAAACGAGTTGACTACAATTAGGCAGGACTACACATCACTTAAGTTTTTAGCTTCTCCTGTAAGTGAGTTGAAAGAAATCACCTTTTGGACTTTTCAGATTTCCAGCTAAATACGTATTTTGGCGGTCACACTGAAAATTTGCTACCCTTTATTACGTCTCATGCTGTAACTCAAAAACCATTAGTCCTTGCTTCTTACTAAAGTTGTTTCGAACTAAATTGTGCATTTGACTGTCAAAGTTATATATCACTTTAAGGTCACATAAATGGTAAATCCTCGTTGCATTGCATGTTGCTTGCAACATTACCAAACGACTTATTATTGCCTCACAAAAAAGGGAAGAAGCTTATCAGAAATTCCAAAGACAAAGACTCGAGGCAGGTGAAGGTTTTCATGAAACTTTGCCGAAGATGAGGCTGAAAACTTTTAGCAATTTAGATATAAAAACCCTCAAGATTTGGCTCATCAATTTTCATACAAAGACTTCACACATTCAAAACCCTATCTTACTAAGAAAGGGTTGACTGAACTGGCAAAGTTGGTGAAAAGTAGTGTTGCTAATTTTAATTCATTTAGACTTATTAACCTAATTTATGCTAAATCTGACCTAATTAATTCTCAAGTTCCCTCCAATGTGACTGTATTCGAATCTGATGAGGATTCACCTAATACTGGCACATCAGAAGTTCATCCTATATCAATCCGGGGATCAATATTTTTTATAAATAAAACCTCGGATGAAAATTACTTAAATGAAAACTACTTAAATAAGAATTACGTGTCACTGTTACTTCTAAATGTCCAGTGTTTACGTAATAAAGTAGACGAATTTGAAATTTGTATTGAATCTATTGGCTCTCCAGACTTATTGCTTGTCACTGAACACTGGCTAAGACCTGATGAACCCTGTGTCATAGCTAATTATACTGTTGCATCATCTTATTGCAGAAGGCAGTCGGGTCATAGGGGCACCATGATTTTGGTAAAAAAATCTATTGTAGAGAGTATTACAGTGACTAAGGTAGAAAAGTTTGACGACCATATCATTGAGGGTAAATTTGAATTATCTGTGATATATGTTAATGATGTTAACCTTAATGTTATATGTATTTATTGTGCGCCTGGTAATGGTAGCGGGGAGCACGGCACAAGCAGAAACGGTATAGTATTGCGCACCGCTGCCGGGCTGTGACGTAGTTTGCGTAGAGTCTCAGACATAGCGTGCATTTAAAATATATTGGTTTCACGACAAGAATTGCATAGATTTAAAATCTATGAAATTTAGAAATAACTTTTGATTTAACAAGTGATAAAAATGTTTTTTCTATGTGATAAGATGTTTTTCATGTGGAGAAATAATTGTTTATCCAATTATACTACTCGTAAATTCAGTTGCTTTGACAACACTCTGCGTGCTGAGATTCTAAAGTATACAATTGAAATAAATATACAGTATTTTTTATGTTATTAGTTATTATTTTCACAACATAGAAGCTAGTTAGTTTTTGCTGTACAATTTAATAACTTTTCTATAAGTGTAGGCTCAGCAAAATAAACGTTCTCAAAATGAACAGAACATATTATGTAAGCTAAAAGTTAGATATATTATTTTCTTTTACAAATTAATTACAACCTATCGCATAATAGACCACCTAGTTAGTTAAATATATACCATTCTTTACGTTTATCTCATCTTCCCGTCTACACGCAATGATCCACCTTTTACACAGATCTTTATTTTTTTGGAGAACGAAAATATCTAATATTAGTGCCTTGAGTAGATTTAGTGTAGTTATTACACTTTGCCACAGCACATCCAGGCATTTTGAAAAACAAATAAAATATTCACAGTTAGAAAGCCACGATGTCAACTTGTACAAACGTACAAATCCATATAAATCGAATGCAGTCGTCTTGATTTTCTTACGCAACCTACGTAACTGCGCGAACTCGACGAGTTTTGGCTGCCGGAATACTATACCGTTTCTCCTTGTACCGTGGCGGGGAGTTCCTTGGTTCCCTTGAGTTATTGCTGGCATTGTTTCCAATTGGAGCAAAAGTAATAGTTTGTGGTGACTTTAATGTTCAATCAATCAATATATTACGTGCCAACATACACAATGTTATTTACACATGTCAGGAAAAATTCTAATAAAATCATAACACTAAAATATAATACTGCAATAACAGAATACTGTACACTAAACAATACCAAAACACCAAGCAATAAGACTTTCAATAAAAAATAACAAAAAAACACTACAGCTAGCTCGATAAAACACTATGTAATAAAACTACAGTCAGACAATATTAAAACCTATACTAAAATCAAAAGGTAACACTACATGATAAAAACTCATTAGTACTATAAAAGGCACAGGCTGACAGAACTCTCTTAACACTTGATCTGAATTCATTGAGTGGCAGTACCCTCATCTGAGCTGGTAATTTATTTTAAAAAAGTATTGCAAGATACCCTGGTCCGTCCCTGCACCTCTCCAGCCGATGCGATGATAGCTTGATATAAGATCACGTCTCTGTCTGGTATTGTAGCGATGCTGCTCCTCATGAGCCCTAAACAAGCCCATGTTGCGCCTCACATACACAAGATTCTCGTATATAAACAGAGAGGGAAGTGTCATTATATTAAGACTGATGAATGCATTTCTGCAATCTTCCCTATATGATAGACCTGCAATTATCCTAACAGCTCTTCGCTGCAGGCGAAAGACATCTTTGGCACCAGCGCTATGCCCCCAAGCTATAACAGCATATGAGATTTGTGCATGGCACAACGAAAAATAAGCCTGCCTCAATATCTCAGAGGAAACACAGTTTGACAAGCCCCGGAGCAGGAAGATGTTTGATCCTAGCTTTCTCATACACGCTTCTGTGTGTACGTCCCAGCGCAGTTTTGTGTCAAGATGTACTCCTAGAAATTTAACACTAGTCGGGGCCCGCTCCTGGTAAGGGAGCTCCCGGGACGCGAAAACCAGGAACTCTGTCTTTGATGTGTTGAGAAAGAGTTGATTTGATGCGAACCATTTTTCGGACCTCGACAGTACCTGGCCCGAGCCCTCCAGAGCCTCCGACAACTTCTTTTCATGGCAGCAGATTGTGGTGTCGTCAGTGAAAAGAGTAAAGTGAGCCTGTGGGTCAGCCTGGGGTTGCCTGATGTAGATTAGGAACAGTAAGGGCCTCAGAACAGAACCCTGTGGCACTCCGACATCGATCCCTCCCTTATCTGCCGACACCCCAGCCTTGGTATCTCTGCGACAGATAGCTGATTATCATACCAATGCTAGAGTCATTAAAGTTATACTTTCTCAGCTTGCCCAGAAGAATCCCGCGGTCGACACAGTCGAATGCCCTACTTAGGTGGCAGAAACGGGCCGACAGGAAACCGGAACCCTCAAATGCTTCATGTATTCCCGAGACCAGGTCCAGTATGCCCAGTGATGTGCTGTGATCCTTAGGAAAACCAAGAAGAGCCGATTTGACTCAAAGAAACTGGCAATCCTAGAAGCAAGGCATTTCTCGAATATTCTTGAGAAGACAGGCAGCAAGGAGATGGGCCTGTAATTTGATATGTCACCAGTGTCACCCTGCTTGAAAACTGGAACGACCACAGCAGTCTTCAAAATAAGCGGGAAAACGTTCTCGGCAATGCAGAGATTTATGAGTTTGGTTAAGGGCGATATTATTATATTCTTTATCACTTCTACTGTAAACCCATAGGGGTCCTTACTCTTTTTATTTTTTAGTTGATTTATAGTGTCTCTAATTTCAATAAAAGTAACTTGATCAAAAGAAAACAGATTGTTTTGATAGTTTGGAATATTTGCAAGAGGATCAGTGTTTGTATTAATCTGTGTTTGCAGATCTTTTGCTATATTCAAAAAGTAAGTATTAAATTGATTTGGTGTAATGTCGGCTTGCACAGATTTTTCAGAGACTCCTCTATATACTCGTTAAGGACACTCCACATTGCCTTAATTGGATTGGAAGAGTTTTTTATTAAATTATCGTTTGCCTTTCGCTTGGCACTTATAATTTCATATTTGTAATTATTTCTATGTAATGCTAAGAGATTTTTTAGATTGTTGGAAGGGTGTTGTCGGTTTAGCTCTGACAGAAATTTTCTAGCGTCGCGCCGCGATTTCAGATGTTTATCGAACCATTTCGTTGATGTGGCTTGGTCGCTCCGCTTACAGTGAATTTGTACAGGGAATGAGTCATTAAAAGCATCAGTTATACAATCAAGAAACATCCCAAATTTCCTATCCGCAGGAAGACTCCCGCAGTCCAGAAACTTTCAAGATAAAGCCCCGACAGAAGCAAAAAAATTGTGCTTACCCATTTGAGTCACAGGTCTACAAACTAGTCTTTCCATCTCCACTCGTTTTCCATGAGAAGGCCAACCAGCTGCCCCATATGATCTGAGAACCCCGTATCATGAATGCAAGTAGCAATGTGATTTTCAATGAAACTCAAGAAGGCGTTGTCCAGACAAGCACTCAGCCTAGTGGGCCCATGGACCAGCTGAACAAAGCCGTAAGAATCCAGCAGGCATGTCAAGCCAACGCACTCTCGACTACCAGTGTCAAAATGCACGTTGAAATCCCCAGCGATTATTACTTTCTTATTCTGGCTGATCAAGCTCAATGCCCCCTCCATCACCTCCAGAAAGGTGCTAAGACAGCCCATGTGTGGTGGTGGTCTATATAAACAAATTACATACACTCTAAAATCAATCAAATAGACGCAACAGATCTCTAGTGAACTCTCTATACTTAAAGATCCAATTTGTGGAATTATCTCATAGTTGGTGTTACGCTTCAACAAAATGGCAGATCCACCACCCCTACCAAATGTCCTGCAAAAGGACGACATTGGTTCAGAGTCCAGTATCCGCAATGATGCAAATTCCTGTTCTGAGAGCCAGTGCTCTGTGAGACACGAAACATTAACATTCTTGTCAACCAACTAAGCATCCAATTTGTTAACCTTATTCCTAACTGAACACGTATTAATATGAAAGAGTCTTATTTGCCCATTCTTCTTTGGAGAGTTCACGATTTCAGGTGAATAGGGGGGCTCTGGAGGTTCTGAAAATGGTTTATCAGCGTTCCAGTTGGCCATAGACCGCTATCCATTATGCTTGCCTTCCTTTCAAATGGTACTCCCAGCTTAAATGATCCTTTGACTGTATCTTTTTTTGTTTTCATTTTGAAGCAGCAACTTCCCTGATCGAGTCCCTCATTCTTCAAAATGGCAATGATATCTTCCTCCTTTGTGTTTGGATCGAGATTTGACAGGAATATCCAGGATAATTTGACATTTCCCTAAGATTCAACAATCCTAAGATTTGAGGTGTTTTTGTTCGAGCCTCTAATAGGTATCGGGCGATTATTCCTGTTTTCTCTCTGTCTCAATCTTCGGGGTTTTACTTTGACCCATCCCTCATCAGTAACGGTTTCATTAACATTGTCCTTGTTGACATCTACAACACCTGCAGCGCCCACGCATTTGGGGATTGACAGGTGTGAGGTTATGTTCATCTGTTTTGCTGTCGATATTACTGAGTTTTCGATATCGATCTGTTCCTCATTACTATCGAAGTTTATTATTGGCAGCTGTGTATTTTTTCGGCCTTCCGGATTTTCAACATTTACGACTGGCAACATGTGACGATGATGTTTTGGTCGAGCACCATCTGACGGCATCTTCGTAGAACCTACTTGCGCCTGCTCTGTGGTTTGATCTCTCTGAACACAATCCTCTTCATTGGAATGCTTGGAATGGAGTTTTTGCATTCCATACATTTTTTCAGATTTTCTTAGCTTTTGCTCTAGGAAATTGACTTTTTCTTTCAGAAGAGATACATTATCAAGAAGTACCTTATTTTTCCCATCAGTTTCTTCAATCAGCCTGCGCAGAAGAGCGAATTCTAGGTCCTTTTCTTTCGACGAAACCGGCATGGCCGGCGTTGTTGTTGATAGACGCCGTTCTACTTCATGGACACAAAATGCATTTTGCTTGCCAGCTGCCTGGTTAAGACATTATGGATGGAAAACCTCTTTGCACTTTGCACACTTCACTAATCTTTCGACTTTTTTCTTGCAATGGAAACACGTACATTTTTCATCTTTTCCACGCTCGTCAATTTCACCTGACTTTTCACTTTCCGCCATGTTCATTTCCTGACTGAGTCGAATAAATCTCAGTGCCTTGGTGACCTGGTGTTAAATATTTTTAATAAAACTTTCCCTTTACAAAAAATTAGAGCTATATAAAAAAAAACCCTGGATCACTCTTGGACTTCTTCAGCTAATCTAAGATCTTTACACACCTTACGAAAGTATACAAATAGTCAACAATTTCATAACTACTTTAATGCTTACAAAAGAGTATATCGGCAAACCATAAGAAAAGCGAAACAGCTTTATTATAAGTCTAGAGTGGAGAAGGCACATAATAAGATTAGAGAAAATTGAAGGATTATTGGACTTTTGTGTGATAACACCATTATTCAAAGTTGGTAAATTGAATGATCCAGCCAACTATAGACCCATATGTTACCATCTCTATCCAAAATTATTGAGATATTAGTTAAAAAAAGAATGATGGTTTTTTTAAGAAGTAATACGACTTTAAGTAGGTGTCAGTTTGGCTTCCGGGAGAGGTCAGGCACGGGCGATGCGATATTTGCCCTCTTGGAGGAGCTTTTCTTGAGCCTGAATGTCGGATACTTTACCGCCGCGGCGTTTTGTCACTTCTCGATAGCGTTTGATTGCGTTAATCATGAAGTATTGCTCGGCAAACTCTTATGGAGTGGTTTAGGCTCCAATCCTTAAATGTTGGTAAGACTAAATTATTGAGCTTCAAATTCACTTGTACCAACCAAATAGTAATAAACGATAAATATTTAGAAATTAGTAGCTGTAATAGTTTCCTTGGAGTTGTCATTGACGATAAATTGAAGTTCCACAAACAGATTTTAAATTTCAATCTTGAGACAGCTAGTGGGGGTTACGTTGTCAGGGTTGTGGAAAGAGCTGGGTTTGGAGGCTGCCAGAAATGTTTATTCTTCCCTTGTACAAAGTCATCTGAGGTATGGAATTGCATTTTGGGGTTCCTGCAGTTGGTATCTTCTTAACTCTGTTTTTGTCCTTGAGAAAAGAGCTATAAGGTATGTTGGTCACATAGGCCCCAGAGAAACATGAAGGCCTTTATTCAGAAACTTGAGGATATTGACATTGTGTTGTCTATTTATAGTGGAAACTTGCTGCCTAATGTATAAAAAAGTTAAGATGTAGGTATCTGGCGAATTTTGGCTCTGAAAGACACCATAATAACTAACAAAATAGTAATACCCCAATACTTATTCCTAGTAGCGAATTAACTAGGAACTCCCTAATTTATTTAAGCATTAAAATATTTAACCATCTACCAGATCATATGAAAACTTCAAAAACTCTTATAAGTTTTAACAGATCAATGGGATCACTTCTAAAAAGTAGGGCATTTTATAGCTAGGAAGAGTATTTTGCAGTTGGCTGGAAGTAAACTCTGTCGCTTTTTTTTTTCGATTTATTTTATTTATTATATACAATTTAGGTCTGCGTTTAGTTGATGAATTTGTGCATATATTTTGCTTGTTTCAAACAAATTTTTTTTATTTTATTTATTTTTGTGTCTTTCCAAGCTTTAACTATTAACCTTTTGTTTTTAACCTTTTATTTTTAACTTTTATTTATAACATTTTATTTTCTACATTAGTTACCAACTTATCTAATTTAATAAGCTTTGTCTAAAAATACTACGTATTCATGATAATAAAGCATGTCTGAATCTGAATCTGAATCTGAACAAAGAAGGAAATTGTATTGAAGGCCGACCACAGAACTTTTACCAATATGGTTCTCATTGCTGAGGATAAAGATCTGAATATAAGAGATGCCTTTTGCCACCTTGCCATGGCCATTATGAAATACGGATGAGATAATAAAGAAAAGAAGCAAGTCAGGCTTAGCAAGCTACCTGGAGCGCAGCCACCAGGACAAATTTTGGGGCCCTGTACGGCTCTAATCGATGCAGTGGTGAGAAGCATATATTTTACGAGCTTTCAGGTTATATTTTCACATCTTTGGTTCATGATGGATATGGATGTGTTAGACTGGATGTAGTATTTGGCGTGTTAGGAAACACTTAGTCGTGGATCACAAAGAAGTTTCATGCTCACTAAAATCAGGCCAGCCTACGAAATAAATTCAAGAACTGGAAACGCCTTCTGGCATCCACGCAGACAAAAAACAAGCTGGTCAAATGCCTGGCTGAGACCTGGATGTAAGAGTAAATAAAAGCAAAATTGGTAAAAGAGTTATGTTTGTCACTTTTGGGGAAAACTCCTTTAAATTAACTAACGATGAATGCGAAGCGATACCTGCTCTGAAATAAAACCAAGAAAAAGCAGATATCAGGCAAAGAATGCTGCAGAACACTATCCACATATTTTATGTATTGCAGATGACACAAATATTTTCCTTGCTCTTAACCGCCATACAAACAGCAAAAAGCACAAGACTCATAACAGACTTGTTGATGTAGCTAAAATTGTTGCAGCCGTCAGTGAAAAAATGTGTTTGGCTCTAATAGGACGTCATTCTTGAACGAAGTCCAAAGTTCAGAAATATATTCGCCTCTCATGATACATCTTATAACCCCTCAGATGATGCCTTCAGTGATATTCACGAGCTTACATGTCAACTGTACTGTAAGAATATAAAATTCTTCAAGCAAATGAACAGTGGTATCAATTAGTCCTAAGTGACATCCCGATGGTTAGCATCCTGTGCAAATGCCTTTCTGCAGCATACTCTTCGGGTAAACTCTTAAACTGACATCTGAAAAAGGAGCCTAGAAAATTTCCCTGATATTTCAAGCCCAGTTTCAGGTCACTGGTGGACGTCAAAAGGAGGACACTTAAATATCATATGGATGAATGGATCTCCTGCTCCAGAAGTTGTTATGTTTCTAATGCCCTGCAAATGCCCTTTATCTTGTCGACCAACAGACTGCACGTGTATCTTATATTAAGCAGTCTGAAATGGATTGCTAAACATGCTTCAACATGTTTCAAGATGGCGGAAAAGGAGATGTTGATATATGATCCAACATTTAATTTTGTAATATGGTAATATAATATGAAACCTTACCGATTTTCTTATTTATTTTTTTATGGCAGTGGCACACACACTAAAGGGAGATGTTGATTGACACGGTTCTTGAATACTTGTAGGTTGTAATTAAGGGGAAACAGATGTTTTGGGAGTGAGTTCCAGAGTAATGCAGTGCGCCAGACAAAGAAGTTATTGTGAAGCGATGTTTTAGGTATAAAGTTGTACGACGAACTGGTGCGCTTTTGCCGTCTGTCAAGACTCTCTGACAGGCGTTGCCAGGGGTGGAATAAGGCGGGCCAAATCCTGCGAACATCTGCCGTGAAAGTATCTGTAAAACAGTTACATCTCGGCCACATGTCTGCGGTGTTCCAGACTATCCAGATTCCGGGTCGCCGACGAGACGCACAGCTCCCTTCTTAATAGAATCCAGTAGCTTCATGGTGTGCTTTGGTGCGGCATCGGCACCCCAGATGTGTGAGTAATATTCTAAGCACGGTCTTATTGTGCTTTGTAGAGCAAGAGCAACTGCTGCAGTGTAGACAGTTTTTTGTTGCGAAATAGCGCACCAAGCTTCTGGGAGGTTAACTTTGCGATGTTAGCAACGTGGTCATGTCAGGATATATTGCTGTTGACCGAGACACCCAGTAGTCTGATTGACGAGGATGAAGGAATGATCGATCCTACCAAAATGATGTCAGAGCCCGCCGTATCGGTTTTCGTGGTAAGCGTGGGTGCTTGGGTCTTTGTTGCATTGAACTGGACCAAATTTCTGTCGCCCCAAGTTTGAACTTTCTCCAGGTCTTGCTTAATTGCTATAATCTGCTCCTGTCTGCGGTGATAAGTCTCCCTGATAAAGGTTTTTCTGATCTAAATAGGGAGACAAGGGTACTGTTATCTGCAAAACTGTAAACAGCATTATTCGCTTCAGTCAGCAGGTCATTAATATAGATGAGGAACAAAGTTGGTGAAAGTGTTGCGCCCTGAGGCACGCCCGCGTTAATGGTGAATGTTCCTGATATGTGTCCATCAATTGCAACGTGCAGAGATCGGCTTTTAAGGCAACTGGCAAGCTAGCTGCAGAGAGAGGTTGGCAGTTCGAACGACGGTGGTTTGTTGAGTAATCCGTCATGCCAAACTCAGTCGAATGCCTTCGAAATAGCCAACGCAACCGCTCGAGACTTTCCGTAGTTCTCAATTGCCCTACTCCATGTATGAGTGACATAGGCCATTATATCTCCTGTCGATCTTTCTTTGCGAAAGCCGTGTTGATTATTCTGTTGTTCTCGAGGTACTTGAGTAGTTACTGATTGACTACATGTTCCATGACTTTGGAGACTATTGGAAGAAAGGCAAGCCGAAAGGCAGGTGTACTCTGGGTGATAGTTCCATGGCATAGTTTTCTTGCCTTTTTTGGAACAGGTTGCACTTGAGCGACTTTCCAAGAAGAGGGGTAAATCCATTTTCGGTAAGAAAAAAGTTTGGAAAAAAAAACGGGTGTACTCTTGTTATGATTATTATTATTATTATGATCGTTTTTTATTATTTTTCTAGTTTCTCTCAGTTTCTCCCTAGGAAGACAGGCCTGTACGAAGTCGTGCTCAGTGCGTTTATTGCTTGAGAAAAGTTCGGGCCATGTTGCATGTTTTCAATACTATCGCTTTTTGCATATGATGATGTATCTCTGTATCTAACTGAAGTTGTTTCAGATGCTGTGTGTTGCCTGTTATGGACATTATGAATGTAATGAGTTGCACTCTTTCCTGTTTCCACATTCTTTCCACTTCTATTATTATTATTACTATTATTATTTTTCAAAATATCATTTCATGATCTGCAGTTGTCATTCTGCATATTTTTTTTATTTTTCCATCTGATTCCATGACAAGAAGTCATATGTTCAATTTCATTCTGAGCAACTTTATTAAGAATAATTTTTCGTCAAGGACTAATGGTTTCTGAGATACAAGCATGAGACGTAATACGAGCAGCAAATTTTCAAAATGGCGGTCAAAATACGTATTTAGCTGGGAATCTAAAAAGTCCAAAAGATAATGAATTTCAACTCGCCTATAGGACAAGCTAATACCTAAGTGCCGTTTAGTCCCACCTAATGATAGTGACATCTTATTTAGCTCAAGGACTATAAGAGTCTGGCCGCATTAAGTCACTGTGTTAGAGGGGGGAACTTTTGAGTTATCTATGTGCTTCTGTATGCAGAATCACTTCTATATTTTGTGCATTAACCGTCCTTCATTGGCTCAGGTTGAAGATTTTTTGACGAGGCTTGACGCTATTCTGTCTCAGGTTTCGCTACGCACGGGGTTGTTCCTCACTGGAGACTTTAATATTAATTTTGATGAAAAAGATTCTGCTAATACTACCTTGATAGTGAATTTGATTGGGGCTTGTGATTTAAGGATGCATGTTGAGTCTGCTACCACGATTGACTGTATGTGTTGGCAGCCGACGTGGCATCTTCAGAAGCTTCATGATCTGAGGCTTGGTGTGTGATATGTTTAGTCGAGCTTTCCACTGCGTTGAATCAAACGTGGGGTAGGGAAGCGAGCATAAGATTGTCAACCGCTCACCTACCAGCATAGGCGGCTTGTCCACAAGGCTGTAAAAATTTAATTTTGGTGTTACTCTTTTAGCAGTTATATTCATAAACTGTTTGCATATATAGTTGCCCCCTACCTCGTCATATATCCCGTTATATCCATTACTATAACTACTGCTTTGTCCATTTAGATGGCGCCATTCCAATTAAGATGCGCGCCTTCAACAGAAAAACTAGAGCTGACCTTAACTGCCTCAATAACAATTTGATATATCACCATCCTCTTTATTATTATTCACATCATTCCGAATTTTTAGGTTCTCCTCTAATGTTATCTCTGGTATCTCCTCTAAAGTTCTCAAACTTCGAAATTTTACTATCCTCGTTTTTGTTTTTTGTAATACATTATTTTTACCCTCCACTAAGTTATGATTTATTTTGTCCGTCAGCTACACTCCTCCAGCTTCTATAGAAGTTCAGAGTTTTACTCGTGGTAGCTCTCAAATATGACACATCATTTTTATCGAGCTTAATGATCTTCATATCTAGTTATGAAAACTGTTGCCTTGAGCATCATCAAAATGGCAATATGGCAATGTGCAGATTGGAGATTGGAGAATCGCGAATGCAGCTAGACTTGGCGCCAATGTTGCCTCTTTTTGTTAGCCACATTTTACGAGTCAAATAATGGTTGTCTTTCTTCCTCTTCCTCAATATTACAGCTGTAGGATCGCATCAATTTTCAAATTTCTATTGTACGTCGTTAGTTACAGCATCGTAACATCGTCGATAGTTTCAGAAAAGGTATCGAGATGAAATCTTAACGTGGCGCAAGTGTCTTTCGAAATCTCCTCGGCCACTCCTACCATAACTATAATTTTCCTTATTCAATATTCCGTCATTGACAAAGACAGATTCTTCTTCGATCAACGCTTTTATTTCATAATAAACGTTACCCTCAGAACCCTTGAAGGGAGCTCTAGAAAAGTTTATGATTAATAGGAGCTTGCAGCCTATTTATTCGTAACAGTTTCTCAACATCATGATGACATCAGTAACTCTTTTCACCGTTTTCCTTGTTCAATATTTCATTATTGTCAGAGATCTTCTTTGAGCGACTCATTAGCCAACAACTTTTGTCCATTAAAAGAATCCTTAAAGATCCTCAACCTATTTCGTATATCGTACAACATCGTGAAGGCACCTAGACTGGCTGTCAGAGTTATCATTTCATCATAGTCATATTGGCGTTCTAGATATCTTAATATTGGTTCTGTTTCATTATAATTGAATCTTTTTAATGCACCCTAGACCTAGTGCAAGAAAAGAGGTTTAAGTTAAATGATTTAATAAAAACTGCTCAGTGTCACTCCCTTTCAAATGGTAATAAGGCCACGTTTGTCACCACATTGTCGTAACGCCTATGTATTTAAAGTTAAAACACCAATGTACCCAATTATTTCAAATCTAGTTGCTAACAGTAATTTACTACCTATAAACTAGAGAAAATGACAGAATATTCTTGAATCGCAGCAGCTAAAACATAGCTTTATTCTTGCCCGAAGAGATAGCATATCGCACATTGTCAACAAGTTCTCGGCGTTCAATGGGCGCAAATTAACAATACAATTCAGTCGATTCATTATCATATCTATCTCTCGATAGCGCCTCATCCTCCATAACGACAGAGATTTATGGCATATCCATTTAAATGATAATTATTGGATTAGTGACTTCTGTTTAGCAACTAGTGCAAATTCATTTTTAATAATTAGAATTTTTGTTCACTGAATTTTGATAGTCAAAGCTACATTTAAACGTGACTTATGAAACAGTTTATCATAAATATTTGGCTTTATTTATATATATTTCCAAAGTTATTGGATTCAAGTACTTTAAGCCCAATTGGATGCCCAAATTATTCTGATATAATTCAGTGAATTACTAATCGGTATATCACAGTTTTTGTAAGAGTAAACAGTCGAAAACACAGAGCAATCATGTGAGTTATTTCAAAACCATCAGAGACGTAGACATTATTATATGCAGATACATCTGGCAAATCTATTGTTATAGAACTCAAGGTAGTCCCCACGCGAGCCACCTAGCTTATATCTAAAGCAACGATTGAAGCTTCCTTGATGAAAACTGCTTGAGTGGAGCAAAGAGCTCCATAGCAAAATAAACCATATAATAAAAAATACATAGCATATCTTCCAGTGACCTTTCATAAAAATAACTCGTCCTAGTGAACATTATCAAAGAACTGGTCCAAGCCAAATAGATCAGCGCTCTTAAAGTCGCAGTGAAAGCCATCGGCGATAGAACCAACATTATTTCTCTGGCTGTTATAATGCAGTTCAATTATCAGAGGAGGGTGATATAGGCGATAACTGTTTGAGGGAAAAGGGCAATCATCTGCAATTATTAGTACCTGAATATACCAATCACAAGCAGAGACCCTATCATAGAATAGAATAGAATTCAAGGGAGTTGGCGCTGGTACCCGCATCTGCAACTGTAACCTATGCAGGTTTATTGTAGCAGTCCGAACCATGCTTAAAGGACCTCATCCAGTCTGGTCTTCCTAATCAGACTCCACAAATGGAGTACCGGCTCCTCCATTTACCTTGCAGGTCCTGGTTTGGACTCTCCTAGCCTGGCATACCTAAGCCTGCAGAGAGCCTCACACTCGCACCACACGTGTTTTGGAGTTTCCTCCTCATCCTGACAGAACCTGCAACGACTATTACCTGCCAGGCCGATCTCTTCCATGTGTCTGTTCATTCTACAGTGCCCCGTCAGCTGACCCACTAATATTCTTATTGTCTTGCGACTCCTCTTAAGTAGATCTGCCGTGAAGTTTGGGGAGCCGTGTTTTATGAACTGTTTGGCCTGTAGTTGTCCGGGTGTTTGTAACTACCAGTTCAGAGATTGTTTATCTATCTAGCTTTTACCTGCTGTTTTGGAGAGTCTTCATGCTATCCCGCAGTATGTTTCAGGTCCCAACGTAACCTTACTTGCGCCTCGTTTTGAAAGTTTGTCGGTTTATTCGTTGCCTTGATGGCCATCATGTCCCGGAACCCACGCAATGATGAGCTTATTGTTGCGACCGACCTCTTCAAGGGCAATTATGCAGACTTTAGCTAGTCCAGATCTGACCTTGTGTGCACTAACTGCTTTTAAGGCGGCCTGACTGTCGGAGTATATGACTACCCTCCTTTTTCTAAAGTTCAATTTCTCTATCTTCATGGCGCGGTGTTGAATTGCCGCGACCTCTGCTTGGAACACTGTGGCATGACTGCCCATGTTTACGGAGATATTTGACCTTGGTCCGTGGACCCCGGCTCCCATCCCTTTACTGCTCTTAGTGCCCTGGATATACTATGCTTGGTCCGGTTATAGGAACCCCCCTACCATTCTTGTCTGCCTACAATTGCTACTGAGAATGGTCTACCAAACTCATAGGAGGGAGTGTTTCGTCTGATGGCATTTCGAAGAGATACTTGGTATCCTCGCTGTCCTCTAGTTTCCAGCTTGTGGGCCTTTCCCATTCAACGATGGACTTGTTGCCTTGCTTGATTTACGCGGTATTTACCCTATCATATTGACAAATGTGTTAATCTGAAAGAGACCAACAAGCGCTTATATATCTGATAAGACTTTCAGCCTTTGTTGCATGCAAGGATTTTCGACGACATAACACATATACAGGATCTAAAACTGAGCTTTATCCACAATACCGAAACAGAATTTTTGCACTCGACGCGTGTTTCGCTAACCATGTTAGCATCATCAGGAGATGATTAAAACTTTTTTAAAGGTTCCAAACCCCAACATATACAGGGTGTCCCGGATAAGAATGAACTCTACAGGGATCTCATAAACCATTAGAGCTACAGATATATTTAAATTAGGAAAAAGATGCGCCCCACTGAACCCTGCAATATAATGTTTTAAAATTTGGAAAATTCCGAATATTTCCGAAGATATTTGGAAAAAACGGAAAATTCGCGATTTCGTTTTTATTTTTTTCTGACTGTATTTAAAAAGATATGACAAAATAAAATTCACATTCTCATTGCTACTTTTTCTGCTCTACAAGCCCACTTTCTTAGATTTTCAATCCGACGTTTCGTTTCTTCGCAACCATCATCAACTTCATTTATTTAAATAGTCGAATAATAATATTTTATTCCTAATAAGCTTTAATTTTAATTCTAAATCCAACGACATATTACACTTAACATTTTTTCCGACGTTTGAAGAAAAGTTTGACATGATTTGTTGTTATATCGATAGTCATAAAAATTGTGCACAAGCATTATTTTCAAAAATCCCCTGAACGGCATCAACCGTCGATCCATTTTTAAATGGTTAGTTAGAAACTTAAGACAGCATGTCGCATTTGACAAACCAGTGTTACAACGAAAAAAAAACATGAACCTGAAAACAGTGGCTCAACGAATTCATCGTAGATAAGGATACCGCGCGTATAGATACCGCATCTGCCATGCTTTGCATCCTGTAGATAAAGAGCGCAGAATGACTTTTTGTGAGTGGTTCATAGACATTATTGGTCAAGGAAAAATGAAAATCGATTTCGAACATCCAGATACCAGAACCGCTTTGGATCAAATGTCTGGTGTGGTATTTTCGCAAACCGAATCACCGGACCCATATTTTACGAAGAAGCACTCAATTCTGAGAGATATTGGCAATTCTTAAGGAATAAAATAGAAGGTGCTCTCGATACCTAACTACAAGTAAGAAACCACATGTGGTTCCAACAAGATGTTGTTGAGAAGTAGAAGCAACTGTAAGATTTTAAATGGAACACCCTGTATATTATTGCATATTTGGATTTAGAGGAGAATTCTAGCCATATTTCATGAATAATGCCCTCTCGATACCTAACTACAAGTAACAAATCACATGTGGTTCCAACAAGATGGGGCTCCTCCCCACAATTCACGAAATGATACGGAATATTTAAGAGAGCGCTTCGAAAATAAAATTTAATTTCCACTTATCGTCCGATAACCTGGCCTCCACGATCTCCAGATATAACACCTCTAGATTTTTTTCTGTTGGGGTACCTGGGAAATGAAGTCTACTGGAAAACTTTTGAAAACACTGAAGAATTAAAAGCTGAAATACGAGCAGCCATTTGAAAATAAAACCGACAATGTTAGAAATCGCAATGACAGAAATTGTTCATTTTTATTGCTACTTTTTCTCCACTTTAAGATGACTCAATACGATTTTTGACCCGGCGTTTCGTTCCTCCGCAAACATCATCACTAGCATTGATGATGGTTTTTTTAGTTCGAAACGTCGTAAAAAATATTAAGTGTGATATGTCGTTGGATTGAGAATTAAGATTAAAGTTTATTATTGATAAAACATATTTTTTCGACTATTTAAAAAAATGAAGTTGATGATGGTTGCGAAGAAACGAAACGTCGGATTGAAAATCTAACAAAGTGGGCTTATAGAGCAGAAAAAGTAGCAATGAGAATATGAAATTTATTTTGTCATATCTTTTCAAATAGAGTCAGAAAAAAATTAAAATGAAATCGCGAATTTTCGGTTTTTTCCAAATATCTTCGGAAATATTCGGAATTTTCCGAATTTTAAAACATCATATTGCAGGGTTCAATAGGGCGCATCTTTTTCCTAATTTAAACAAATCTGTAGCTCTAATGGTTTACGAGATCCCTGTAGAGTTCATTCTTATCCGAGACACCCTATATACATACTATATGTTTTGGGAGGAAAAGGAAATATTTTAAGGAAGGTCAAATTAGGAAAAAAAGATCATATAATCATCGGTCCGGAAATGCTTTCTTTCCGAGATACAGGGTGTCAAAAAAAGTTGGAAAATTAGGTTTTCTTAAAAATCTCAAAAGCTATTTATGGTTTTACATTAAAGAGACAATTCTAAAAAAAAGGGTCTCTTGAGTTTACTTGCTTGGAGAGATCGCTTTCGAGTTATAATCAACATACTGATTCTCTGCAGACATTTTCTGAAAAAGCTAATCCCAAAACAGTTTGCATTTTGATTATTACTCGAAAACGATTTCTCCAACCAAGAAAACGCAAGATACATTTTTTCTTTGGAATTCACTCTTCATTAAGAAACACATTTTTATTGGTTATTTGGGGTTAAAGACCTATGAGCGATTTTTCAAGGGAATATAATATATTCAAAACAATATTCATATATTTTGATATTCAAAATGTGTAATACAATTTATATATTTTGAGAAGCATTTACATTATTGCAAAAATAACACTTTCCTTGGCTATATGGAGAACCATCAAAATGTGTTCTGCAATGGGGACGGTTATAATGAATAAAATGTGATAATTTGATCTGGAACTGAAAACTTGTTTTACGTAAGGAGGAAGTTGCGTGTTTTATTAAATACTCCAGTGGATGCATCTTTGGTTCTTCACTAGTAAATTCATATAACAGCTTTTCTCCATATATATGAGACAGCATAACATTTAATGAAGGACAACAGTTCATTTCGTTCCAGCTGTATGCCGCTGCTGCGCTTGGAGTCTGGATGATAGCAGATTTTTGTTCAGTTCTTAATGGTTCAAATATTTTAGTTTCGTTCTATCCAAATTATTTTTTTGTCGTTTTTGATCATTTTGGCAGTATGCAGCGAAAGAGTTCATTTTTCATATCGTATTCTTGAGGATCATAAGTTTTGCCGGGTTCTTCATCCATCGAGAGATCGATTGGCACTGTTGTCGATATGTTGTTGCTGCTTTTATTTGATGTGGTACGAGAATCGAAATGGTGTCACTATTTTAATTCACTGGAAAGTAGGTAATTCGTGGGATTAGGAGTGAGAAATAAGCGAAGACAAATTGGTAAGCATCTAAGTGGGGATTGGCGTGATCAGTTGGTCACCGAAGTAGGGAGATAGTGGTGTGATGCACGGACTAGGGATCACTAGGGTTGGTTTCAAACAAATACCCTTTCCATTACCTTTGTGATAAAGTGAGTAATTGAAAAACTAAAATTATCGCTTTCCCATCATCCTTTTGGCAGATTAAAGTCATTGCAACTGAAAGTAGCCGCCGACTGAAGACTCATTGCATCCATCAAACATAAGGATGTCATTTTTTGGAGGAAAATAAATCGCTTTCAGAATAAGTGAAAGGTTACTCCTACCTATTTTAATAAATAGATGTTCAATATTAACAGCACTCAGTAGTTCACTTCTGGTTTAACCTCTACACCACTTCAAAAGCTTCTCTATCTTTTGAGTACATGCTGGCGTCCGACCAACGATCTCATTTATAATCATTTTCTTTTATCATAATTTGTCGACATATCCAGGCCCATTGTTGTTACCCTTACCAGTTCTTACAGCTTTAATAACCATGAAAGAGTTTAAAGCAAGTATCTCGTCCAGGATTTTCTAAGCTTCAGCTGTACCATAGCGCAACCAGGCAAATTAGGCAAGAGATAACGCTCTTTAATCTCAATAATTCTTCATTACTTCAAGGAAACAAGCTCTTTGCTTGATATGCTTCTAATGAATGCACTTTTCGATTCGTGGCTTGCTTTGATAAATTTTGAGGCAGCTAGAGGAGGCCCGAAAAACAATCTTCTTAAAAAAAGTTATCTTTTTTTGTCTTAGTGTTGCATCATTAAATAAATCAAGAACAGCCATCACCCTAAACAAGGCAGTACATATCGTTTTCCTCAGAATCACGTTTAATGCACCACAAGGGTCAAGTTAAAGTTTATTTTTTGATTTTTAAGGAGAACAGTTCACTTTTCACAATGTAGTCTTCCGGACTATACGTTTTGCAAGGTTCTTCATCCATCGAAAGATCAACTGTACTGCTTTTATTTGATATGGTATGAGAGTCGCTGTTTTAATTCACTCAAAAGTATTATTCGTGGGTGTAGGAGTGGGAAATAAGCGAAGACAAATTGGTAAGCATAGAAATGGAGATGGGCATGATCAGTTGGAAAGTAGATCATTTTGGTCAACGAGGTAGGGGGATAGTGGTGTGATGTACCGACTATGAGTCACTAGGAATGGTTTGAAACATACACTTTGCATCTACGAATTCCATTTCACTTAAGTGAGCAGTTGAAAAACTAAAATTATCGCTGCCCCGTTACCCCTTTGGTAGATTATAATCATTGAAACTGAGAATAGCCTCCGACTGAAAACGCATTGAATCCATCAAACATAAGGAACCTATCTGAGGTAAGTTTTGGAGGAAAATAGATCGTTTTCAGAATAAGTGAAAGGTTATCACTACCTATTTGAATAAATAGCTGTTCAATATTAACAGCACTTGGTAGTTCCCTGCTGGTATAAGCACAACACCTCTACAAAAACTTCTCTACCTCTTGAGTACATGCTGTGTCCGACGATCATTATCTTTAATCATATTTGCTCGACATATCCACTTTTATGGACCTATAGCCATTCTTGTTACCCTTACCAGTTCTTACAGCTTAAATAACCATGAAAAAGTTTAGAGTAAGTATCTCGTCCAGGATTTTCTAAGCTTCAGCTATACCATAGCGCAACCAGGCAAAGTAAACAAGACATACCGCTCTTTAATTTCAAGAATTCTTCATTACTTGAAGGAAATGAGCTCTTTCCTTTATATGCTTCTAATGAATGCACTTTTTGATTCGTGGCTTGCTTTAATAAATTTTGGCAGCTAGAGGAGGCCCGAAGAACAATCTTCATAAAAAAAATAATTACAATCTTTTGCCTCAGTGTTTCATCATGAAATAAATCAGGAACAGCCATCACCGGAAACAAGCCAGTACATATCGCTTTCCTCAGAATCACAATTAATGCACCACAAGGGTCAAGTTAAAGTTAAACTTAAATAATTTTTAAGGACAACAGTTAACTTTTCACAACGTAGTCTTCCGGACTATATGTTTTGCAAGGTTCTCCATCCATCGAGAAATCCACTGCCACTGTTGTCGACATGTTGTTACTGCTTTTACTTGATGTGATATGAGAGTCGAGATGGTGTCACTGTTTTAATTCACTCGAAAGTAGGTTATTCGTGGGGGTAGGAGTGGGAAATAAGCGAGGACAAATTGGTAAGCATAGAAGTGGGGATGCGCATGATCAGTTGGAAAGTAGATGATTTTGGTCACCGAGGTAGGGGGATCGTGGTGTGATGGTCGAACTACGGATCACTAGGGTTGGTTTGAAACATACTCTTCCTATCTACGAATTTCATTTCACTTACGTGCGTAATTGAAAAACTAAAATTATCGCTCCCTCATTACCCTTTTGGCAGATTAAAGTAATTGGAACTGAGAATAGCCTCCGACTAAAGGCTCATTGCATTCATCAAACATAAGAATCCCATCTGATGTCATTTTTGGAGGAAAATAAACCGTTTCCTGAATAAGTGAAAGGTTACTCCTACCTATTTGAATAAATAGATGTTCAATGTTCAATATTAACAGCACTCGGTAGTTCCCTGCTGGTATAACCTCTACGCCACTACAGAAACTTCTCTACCTCTTGAGTACATGTTGACGTCCGACGAAAGATCAGATAATTATAATCAGCCATAAAAAGTTCTTCTGTTAGCCATGTTTTGATCAAAATAATCGCCTGGTAAAGACATGATGGCATTGATTCACGTAAGAAGATAGTTAGATAAGTGAGTTTAGGAGGATCAATAATAATTCGAATTGTAGCTTCTCTTTTAAAACTACGTTTTTTTTCAATTTCTTCAGTTCGCCTAGAACTGCCTGAGTGTTGAACTGTTTCTCATCGATTTGAAGTTAAATCAGCATTAAGATATACTTTATGCCTTTCAGTTTAACGAGATGCTTACATCATAATTGCTCGATATATCCACTGTTATGGACCTAGGACCATTGTTGTTACCCTTGCAAGTTCTTATAGCTTTACTAACCATGGGAGAGGTTAGAGCGAGTATCTCGTCCAGGATTTTCTGAGCCTCAACTGTACCATAGCGCAACCAGGCAAATTGAAGAAGAAATAAAGCTCCTGGATCTAATTCAATGCGTTGAAGGAGATTATCTATTTGCTGTGTATGTTTCTAATAAATGTTTTTGATTCGTGTTTAGCGTTAATATATTTTAATGAAACAATCTTTGTATATCATGCAAATTTTAATCCAAAGGGACTTCTATAAAGAGCGTAACAGAGCGCTTTCGGCCGTAGCCATCATCAGTGTTACCTGAAAGTAAATAAAAGAACCCCTTGTCAGTGGAGAGTCATAGAATGTTGCTGATTTGAGACAATGGTTATTTTTGGTAAAAAATTTTATGAGATGAATACTGTTGCGCTCAGTTATAAATTTGTTGGGATTAAAAAAATTTTAATTACAAAAAAGGGGGGGTTAGCTGAAGTTATTAATTAAGAATGATGATTTTTGTGTCATTTTTTGTACGTTAAAAAGAAAATGGTGGACTTCTTTTACTTACTTGTCAGTAGACAAAGGACATATCCATAGATCAAACACACAACAAAAATCGACAATGGTCACAATTAAATATCACACATTGTACGTCACATTTTGAGAAATGGTTCACATAATTTAGATTAAAATAGAGCAAATTAAAAACAGAAGCATGGTACCAAGACCCACGGTTTTGGATGACACATTGAATGTGTCGACTGTCATTATTGACAGTCTTAGCAGGCAGACTGATGACGCTTATGCGCCGAAAAACGGCGGTAATTTTGAATTTTAACAGTTTTAAAAAGACAAGTATTAAGTTGAGAGATAAAATTAAATAAAGTTACTGCAGTGGTCTTAAGTTAACCTAAAGTACAAAAGGAGTTGCTACTGTGCCAGATGAGACTAACCAAATGCCATAATATGTATTGTAGCAATGAAACACCTTGTATATCATGCAAATTTTAATCAAAAAGGATCATGAAGAGCGTAACAGAGCGCTTTCGGCCGTAGCCATCATCAGTGTTACCTGAAAGTAAGCAAAAGAACCCCTTGTCAGTGGTGAGTCAAGGAATATTGTTGAATTTAGACATTGTTTATTTTTGGTAAATAAAAAATTTATTTTTTGAAAATGAATACTGTTGTACCCAGTTATAAACTTGTTGGGATTAAAACGATTTTTTATTACAAAAAGGGGGATTAACTAAAGTAATTAATCAGAATGAAGGTTTTTTTGTGTCATTTTTATACGTGAGAAAGAAAATGGTGGACCTCTTTTACTTACTTGTCAGTAGACAAAGGACATATCCATGGATCAAACACAACAAAAATCGACAATGATCACAATTACATATTACACATTGTGCGTCAAATTATGAGAAATGGTTCACATAATTTAGATTAAAATAAAAGTTAAAATATACGAAAATACAACAAAAGCATGGTACAAAGGCTCGTGCTTTTGGATGACACATTAAATGTGTCGACTGTCACTAATGACAGTCTTGACAAGCAGACTGATGACACTTATATGCCGAAAGATGGCGGTAATTTTAAATTTTAAGTTTTAAAAAGACAAATATTAAGTTGAAAGATAAAAGCAGATGAAGTTACTGCAGCGGTCCGAAATTAACCTAAAATACAAAAGGGCTGCTACTATGCCAGATGAGACAAACAAAAGCCATAATACGCATTGAATGGCTAAAATGCAATTGAATACTTGAGAAATCGGTTGACTGTGATGGCTTGCAAGTTGGTTTGAAGGAAAATGCTTCATCAAGTGAAAGTAGAGGACTAACTTAGAGATGAGGTTAGCCTAGGCTAGCTCAACTCGACGGATAGAACAGAAAAGAAAAGAGATGAAAATAACCTAAGTTAACTCAACTCCCAGAGGACTAGCATAAGAAGGGATGAAATTAGCCTAAGCTAAATCAACTTGAAAGATAGAGAAAGAGGAAGACAGATGAAAGATAAAAGTGAAATAAAAATTAACTTAAATTACATTGTTGTAGTAGAAAACAGGAGAAATTATTTGAAATGGAAAACGCTTGACCAAGCGGCCCCCCAACATTCAAGTGTATGGGCAAAGGTTAATTCAGTCGAGAAGCCTTCTGTGTAAAGGGATATAAGATCTGTTGAGATTGGCCTGAGTGTTGAGGCAATGGTTGTTTGTGCGCAGCTCGCTGTTGATCTCGATGTCCTCCATGAAATCCAGCCTATTGAAGTTTTTTGATGAAATGTTATGCAAAATTTTTGAATCGGAATGAGGGCTGAAGTTGTGGTTATGATTGCGCAAATCTTCTCCGAAAGCAGAATTGTTTCTGTTCAAATGTTCGTTGATACGGACCTTCAATGGTCTACATGTCCTACCTATGTAGGTGCACCCGCAAGAGTTGCACGACAACTTGTAAATACCACTTTTTGAGAGTATATCTATTTTATCTTTAGTGTTATATAAAAAGGTTTGTAATTGATTTCTGTTTTTAAAGGAGAGTTGAGAATTACTGACAAATTGGTGAATTATTTTGGAAATCTTGCTGTTGGTTTCTAAGTCAAAAAAAGGGATGGAAAAGTATTTTTCCTGTGAGTTATCAATTAGACTGTGAGAAAGTTCTTTTCTTAGTTTTTTGAGTTTTGTCTTGTTAATTAAAGTGTCAACAAGACTAGGATCAAAATGGTTGTCGAACGCGATTTGTCTAATTATATTTACCTCTTTGTTGTATTCGACAGAAGACAAAGGTATATTGAGTAACCTATTGACATAGCAATGGAAAGCTGCCATAATATCTCTGATGAACTTTCGGATGCTAAAAATCTTAAGTTTGCAAGAGTGAGGTCCAAGCTTGATGCTCTCATCAAACAAAAAGTCAATTCTAACTTGCAGAGATTCAATTCCGCCTCCAAGAAATTCTCAAATATTAAATTTCATGAGAGAGTCAAGAATTTGACCGACACAATTTTTGACACAGATGAGCTTGAACTTTTAAACTTGAGGCTTAAACACTGTTTGAGACCTTCACTGTCCGAGGGTGATGTTTTGCAGTTCGCAGTTGAGCTTGATGTTTTGGTTGAGCAAATCTCCAACGATTCTAACATCAAAAAAAGAATTCGTAACGACTTTCATAACATCTTGTATAAGACAAAGAAAAATCTATCAAAATTTGACACTCGTTCTTCTAATTTCTATTTTAAAACTTTGAAAAAGCTCAAACTAAAAATTAAAAATGAAGATCTCATTGTTTCTAAGGCAGATAAAGGTAATTGCTTGGTTATTCTCAAAAAGACAGACTACATTTCTAAAGTTGAGACATTCTTAGTAGATAATAAATTCTCTCAATTACCTAACAACCCTTTTAATAGTTTTATAAGGAAAGTCACCAGGCTCATCAAGTATTTCAAACCGTTTTTCGAAGAAAACAATGCTAAGAAAAATCTAATTTCTAGCAATCCAACAATACCTAGGTTGTATGGCCTCCCTAAAATCCATAAAATAGATACACCTATCAGACCTGTGGTAAGTTTTACTAACACACCAGTTTATTTCCTAGCTCAGTTTACATATAACCTGACCAAGGATATCACCAAGTTTACTCCTACATATTCGGTAAGTAATTCCATTTCTTTAATCAATAAACTAAAAAATTTACAACTTCCGCACAATTACATTATGGTTTCTTTCGATGTGTCTAATCTATTTACTACAGTACCAAAAACCGAGGCAGTACAACTTGTCGGTGATCTTCTCACTTCATGTAATGTTAACGATCAACAGAAAATTAATTTATTGTCACTTCTAAACCTTTGTTTGTCTCAGGACTTTTTTCAATTCAATAACAAATATTATAAACAACCTGATGGCTTAGCAATGGGCAGCTGTGTTTCTCCTTTTTTAGCAGATGTTTTCATGAACAATTTGGAAAACAGTCATATAGTCACTCCCATAAATCGAGAGATCCTACATTGGTTCCGTTATGTGGATGATTGTCTTTGCTTCCTTGATTGCGATGCTCAGGGGGCCAACGCTCTTCTAGACAAACTTAATATCATCCATCCGAATATTAATTTTACAATAGAACTTGAAAATAATAATAAACTTAATTTTTTGGACATCACTGTTCATAGAGCGATGGAGAGTCTTGAGTTTTCGATCTATAGGAAGCCTACTCAAACGGTTATGATTACGCAAATGTTCTCCGAAAGCAGAATTGTTTCTGTTCAAATGTTCGTTGATACGGACTTTCAGTGGTCTACATGTCCTACCTATGTAGGTGCACTCGCAAGAGTTGCACGACAACTTATAAATACCACTTTTTGATAGAATATCTATTTTATCTTTAGTGTTACTTAAAAAGGTTTGTAATTGATTTCTGTTTTTAAAGGAAAGATGGGAATTACTGACAAATTGGTGAATTGTTTTGGAAATCTTACGGTTCGTTTCTAAGTCAAAAAAAGGGATGGAGAAGTATTTTTTCGGTGAATTGTCTAATAAGCTGTGAGAAAATTCTTTTCTTAGTTTTTTGAGTTTTGTTTTGCTGATTAAAGTGTAAACAAGGCTAGGATCAAAATGGTTGTTGAGCGCGATTTGTCTAATTATATTTACTTCTTTGTTGTATTCGACAGAAGACAAAGGTATATTAAGTAACCTATTGACATAGCAATGGAAAGCTGCCATCTTGTGTTGCCACGGGTTGTGAGACAAGTAAGATCTAGTGTGGTCCGTTTGAGTAGGTTTCCTGTAGATCGATAACTCAAGATTGTCCATCGCTCTATGAACAGTGATGTCCAAAAAATTAAGTTTATTATTATTTTCAAGTTCGATTGTAAAATTGATATTCGGATGGATGACATTTAGCTTGTCTAGAAGAGCGCTGGCCCTTTGAGCATCGCAATCAAGGAAGCAAAGACAATCATCCACATAACGGAACCAATGTAGGATCTCTCGATTTATGGGAGTGACTATATGACTGATTTCCAAATTGTTCATAAAAACATCTGGTAAAAAAGGAGAAAGACAGCTGCCCATGGCCAAGCCATCAGGTTGTTTATAATATTTGTTATTGAATTGAAAAACGTCTTGCTTGAGACAAACAAAGGTTTAGAAGGGACAATAAATTAATTTTCTGTTGATCGTTAACATTACACGCTGTAAGAAGATCACCGACAAGTTGTACTGCCTCTGCTTTTGGTACGGTAGTAAATAGGTTAGACACATCGAAAGAAACCATAATGTAATTGTGCGGAAGTTGTAAATTCTTTTTTGTACGCCCATGCTATTTCGGATTGTTTACCGTGCTTGGTTTAAGAACGGTAGGTTAAGTTTACTGGTTACTAAGCAAAAACGCGACGGTAAGTAATTTACTTACCGTTCAGATGAACGGTAAGTAAAATATATATAATTATATCCATAGTAACAACAGAACCCACTTAAGGTTTAGTGGATCTACAGGGCAGAAATAATTATCCAAAACACAATTTTTACCATTTTCAAGATATTTGCTTAGTCAATGTCTTTGTGTTCATAATGGGCGTACAAAAAATAGTATAAGCATCTCGAACAGTAAGGAGTTTACCGATCTCCTCCAATATTGGAACATTGTCGTCGATCGGTAAACTCTCCTTACTGTTCTTGATACTTAATATACTATAGTTTATTGATTAAAGAAATGGAATTACTAACCGAATATGTAGGAGTAAACTTAGTGATATCCTTAATCAAGTTATATGTAAATTGAGCTAGGTAATAAACAGGTGTGTTGGTAAAACTTACCACAGGTCTAATTGGTGTAGCTATTTTATGGATCTTAGGGAGGCCACACAACCTAGGTATTGTGGGATTGCTAGAAATTAGATTTTTTCTTAGCATTATTTTCTTCGAAAAACGGTTTGAAATGCTTGATGAGCCTCGTGACTTTTCTTATAAAACTATTAAAAGGGTTGTTAGGTACCTAATTGAGAAAATTTATTATCAACCAAGAATGTCTCAACTTTAGAAATGTAGTGCGTCTTTTTGAGAATGACTAAACAATTGCCTTTATCTGCCTTAGAAACGATGAGATCTTCATTTTTGACTTTTAATTTGAGCTTTTTCAAAGTTTCAAAATAAAAATTAGAAGAACGAGTGTTGAATTTTGATAAATTTTTCTTTGTGTTATACAAGATGTTATGAAAGTCATTACGAATTCTTTTTTATATGGTAGACTCATTGGAGATTTGCTCAACCATAACATCAAGCTCAACTGCGAACTGCAAAACATCACCCTCGGGCAGTGAAGGTCTCAAACAGTGTTTAAGCCCAAGCTCATCTGTGTCGGTCAAATTCTTGATTCTCTCATGAAATTTAAAATTTGAGAATTTCTTAGAGGTGGAATTGATTTTTTGTTTAATGAGAGCATCAAGCTTTGACCTCACTCTTGCAAACTTAAGATTTTTAGCATCAGAAAGTTCGGTCGGAGATGTTATTAGAAAAGTCAGAGAAGTAATCGAGACCAAATTGGTTTACAAAGTTGTCATAATTTTTCTTTAGTTGGCAGTAGATCAAATCTAACCTGGCATAGTGCTTACAAATTTTGGATTTTATGAGTTGTCGGAGTCTTGAGATTTCGAGCTATAGGAAACCTACTCAAACGGACCACACTATATCTTACTTGTCTCACAACCCGAGGCAACACAAGATGGCAGCTTTCCATTGCTATATCAATAGGTTACTTAATATACCTTTGTCTTCTGTCGAATACAACAAAGAAGCAAATATAATTAGACAAATCGCGCTCAACAACCATTTTGATCCTAGCCTTGTTGACACTTTAATCGACAAAACAAAACTCAAAAAACTAAGAAAAGAACTTTCTCACAACTTATTAGACAATTCACCGAAAAAATACTTCTCCATCCCTTTTTTTGACTTAGAAAAGAACCGTAAGATTTCCAAAATAATTCACCAATTTGTCTGAAAACAGAAATCAATTACACACCTTTTTAAATATCACTAAAGATAAAATAGATATTCTCTCAAAAAGTGGTATTTATAAGTTGTCGTACAACTCTTGCGAATGCACCTACATAGGCAGAAACAATTCTGCTTTCGGAGAACATTTGCGAAATCATAACCACAACTTCAGTCCTCATTCCGATTCAAAGATCTTGCATAACATTTCATCAAAAAACTCCAATAGGCTGGATTTCATGGAGGACATCGAGATCCATAACGAGCTGCATACAAACAACCATTGCCTCAACACTCAGGTCAATCTCAACAGATATTACATTCCATTGCACAGAAGCCTTCTCGACTGAATTAACTTTTCGCCCATACACTTGGAGGTTGGGAGGGCAGCTTGATCAAGCGTTTTCATTTCAAATAATTTCTCCTATTTTTACTACAGCAATGTAATTTAATTTAATTTTATTTTATTTTTCATCTTTCTTCCTCTTCTTTCTCTATCTTTCAAGTTTATTTAGCTTAGGCTAAATTCATCCCTTCTTAAATTAGTCCTCTAGGAGTTGAGTTAACTTAGGTTATTGATTGTCATCTCCTTTCTTTTCTGTTATATCCGTCGAGTTGAGTTAGTCTAGGCTAGCCTCATCTCTAAGTTAGTCCTCTATTTTTACTTGATCAAGCATTTTCTTTCTTCCAAACCAACTTTCAAGCGACCACTTAACATTCAACCGAATTCATAGGTATTCACTTGCAAATTAGCCATTTAATACATATTATGGCATTTGGTTAGTCTCATCTGGCACAGTAGCAACTCCTTTTATACGTTAGGTTAACTTAAGACCACTGCAGTAACTTTATTTAATTTTATCTCTCAACTTAATACTTGTCTTTTTAAAACTCTTAAAATTCAAAATTACCGCCGTTTTTCGGCGCATAAGGGTCATCAGTCTGTCAAGACTGTCAATAGCGACAGTCGACACATTCAATGTGTCATCCAAAGCGTGGGTCTTGTTACCATGCTTTTGTTTTTAATTTGCTCTATTTTAATCTAAATTATGTGAACCATTTCTCAAAATGTGACCTACAATGTGTGATATTTAATTGTGACCATTGTCGATATTTGTTGTGTATTTGATCTCAATTAAAATTTTTACCAAAAATAACCATTGTCTCAAATCAACATTTTTTGACTCTCCACTGACAAGGGGTTCTTTTACGTACTTTCAGGTAACACTGATGATGGCTACGGCCGAAAGCGCTCTGTTACGCTCTTTATAGAAGTCCCTTTGGATTAAAATTTGCATGATATACTAAGATTGTTTCATTACTATGTTTCGTACATGCACACGCACACAGCCTTTACTCTTCATCTAATACATTTTAGCATCTGTAGTGGCATGGAGAATAATCTTTATAAAAAAAAGTGCAATCTTTTGCCTCTGAGTTTCGTCACCTTGTTACATAACAATTTAGCACGAATATGTAACAGATAGAAGTCGAATAAAGTCAATGATTCCACCCTTAATACCTTGCGACTAATTTCCTATTTCGGCGTAAGTATACCTTAAAAGAATTGTTGGTTGCCTACGGACGCGTTAAATATAATGCACTTTGGAACGTTTAATGAAAAGGGTTATTCTTGGGACGTTGCCAGATGTTTAATTGGCAAAGTGGTCGCGCTGTAATTTTTACGTGGTTGCGATTTAGGCCAACAGGAAAATACATAATTAATTCATGTGCTGCCTTGTCTTGATATTAAACGACTGTTTTTCGCTTTCGAGTTAAAAATACGCAGTCAAGATATGTTATTAAAGGCGTATGTTCCCTAACTTGACAACGTCGCTCGAACTGGTTTTAGCAAGGAAAAAAACCGACTGGAGCTAAAGGTACGTTTATGATCGAATCGACTGAATGCGTTGAACAGATTGGATGATAGAAATTGTAAATGACGCCGGCCGGAACGAGATAGTTGCTGGTTGTCTGGTCATTATCGATGATGGATTTATCGTTGGATTTCTTTGTTCTGCCAGCAGTACATGATATCACACAGCCTTAGGAACGTTTCATGGCATATTGAAGTTGTTAGAAAATTTGGCGACATCGACTGCTGTAGTTTGCGTATGATTACAGGACAGTGTGGAACGGGCTTATGGTTCGAGTTTTTACTAGCTTTTTAACATCGAATTCCAGGACCTAGGTACTCGTTTTTGGCTCGATATCGTCCTCTTTCTTCAGAAAACCTTCTTAGGAGGTAGTGCGTATATATGTCTGATAAAAGTTTAAGAATTTTTAATTCACCCTGAGGGGAATATTACTTTTTCGGGCGATAGAGAGTGGCGTAGTTTATGGCTTGACTGTGGATGGGCTGGTTTTTGCCTAAAGTCAAGATTGGATTAGTAACTCGTCACGTGCAGTGTATTCTGGAACAAAGTACGCCGTTTCCTTCTTCGAGGAATGTCTGTAGAAGAGAGCGTTTGCTCCCCAATTCGTCATTACCATCGAAAAACCCTAAGTAGTTCGGTTTTTTTTTGTTTGTACGGGAGCCAGTTTTCCGGGGAGTCATTTACTGGGAGCCATTTCTATCCGGAGCCAGTTTATTGGAGCTATTATTTTGGCTGGAGCTGTGGTGCTTGGAGTTGTGTATCTGGAGCAAGCTATTGTTGTTTGGAGCGAGCTTTGCTTGAAGAGAGGTTAAGTAGCTAACCAAGTAGCTGCCAGTCAATACAGTTGGTTGTGTGTTATTGGTACCAACTGTAGCCATAGAGGTATGGGGATTACCTCAAATGCCACTGAGAGTTTATGGTCCCAAGGTGCATTGATGTAGTCCGCGTGCAGAAGGCCGTAGGTGACATCGGCGAAGACCAGTTAAGATAAGTTTAGGTTATAACGGTGATCTGTTTACTTAATGTTGTTGGCGTGTTATTAGTATTTTCCAGCGTGTAGTAAATTGGGTGTTTTTATTTTTTCTGCCAAGAGTAAGTAATTGACCCACTCCCACGCCGACGAGCAAGTCGGAGCACACATGTTGCGCTGGCCGCATCCTTAAGGGTAGGTATCATCTGATTCATTATATCTCGCTAACACATTGAAAGGGTATACGCGCAACAACCTTAATTTACGAGGCTGTAAGATCGAGGCAAGAATTAATTTTATGAGTAAATCAGAAACAGCCATGACAGAAATCAAGACAGTACGTACCGTTCTCCTCAGAATTACACTTAATGCACGGCATGGTTCAAGCTTAAGTTTAACTTAAATAGCTCATAAGGAGAAGTAGGGTAAAAGGCTACTCTTCAACAACAATATCAATTATCTGCCCCCATATCAGCAATTTGATTACTTTATAAAACTCGAAGATTACCTATTGTTAACATGAACATAACCTCACAGTAAATTAGGAGGATTGACTTAAGATCAGTGTTAAATATATTAAACCTTTAATGTTTACCTTCAAATTGAGATTTTAGCAAATCATGATTCATTTGCTCTATTTCCTAATACTGATATAGCACCGCTATTTCGAGAATATTACGTTGTCATAATAAACTGCATATAAATTATGGGCTCAAATTGTCCCTTTTATCGATCTCCATTTCCAATTACGGACAAATATCTTCATTATACGTGGTCGTCTAGAGGAAAGCTTGCGAGAAATAGAGTGGAAATAGGTAGAAAATGGAATGTCATCTAGCTTAATTCGAACGAACGGATTTCCTTGGGTCGGTCTAATTGAAGTTCGGTGAAGTTGTTTTTGTTCGTATAAAATTTCGATTTATTTTCTGGATTATGTTTAGCTAAATAGGGAGGCAGCTTTTCACCGGTTCGGATATATCTTACATTGACAAATACATTTTTTTAGGTAACGGGGTCATGTGATTGGAAAAGAAGTTTTTTTAACAACATTACACATATTTATAAAGTGTATTGCCTTTTGCACAGTACTGTAACGAAATTACTATATTTTTAGGGCATGGTATGCACTCTCGGTTTTAACTTTCTTATTATACGGGCTATCAACGTCGTTCTTATTCGTTAAATCTAACCTAGACATTCTTAATACAGTTTTATAAATCATTCCGTGGCGAAAAGCTGGAAAAACGGTTTTTGAATTTCCACAGTTCTCGCCTAGTACCGGTACAACGCTGGCGACACTCGCCGTGAATCGTGCGCACGAGGTCCCCACCTAACGGCCGGCCGTGACGCGATCCCCACCACGCGCCACGTAAACAAAATCGGGCCGGATCGCGCTGAACCGGTAGAATCCACCCGGGTGGATAGAATAGAATATCCTGCAATTTTCAACATTTTCGAAAATAAATTGTGGCACAATAATGCAGCTTGTTTGTTTGAGCACATGTGATTATCTTTTTTATTGACTTCTTATTAAATTAATGTGTAATTCTGAGCTAAATTTACTAGTTTTTGTCCAGTTCAGCTGTGGGAATATAGTTTCCAAAAGTGGTTACCCCAATTACATTATTTTTGTGTGTTTGCAATTTCTAACCTACGAGATGTTTGGTGAACAACTCATATGTTATGTTTGTGGTGCCAGCTGTGTGGCAAAGGAGGATAAACAGCAACTCTTTTACTGCACATGTGATTTTTGCTGTAAACCTATATGTAGAACCTGCCGTGGCGAGAAAACAGCGAATGAAGTTCGTACGATCTTGCTTCAAAACCTTGCTACTCTACCGTGGTATCCTAAATGCAAAGAAACCAATATGCAACAATTCTGTGTTAAGGATGTTCATCTTGTTTGCAGTTAGGGTAGGGTCAGTTCTAGGGCTGATCCAGGATCGGACAGGGCTTTGGAAGTTGAAGAAAAGTTGTTAACGAAGCTTTTAAAGGAGGTTGAAGAAAATAAATATCTTTTAAAGGCAAATAATTAACTGCTATGCAAAAGAGTGGCAACACTGGAGGCTGATCTTGGAAAGAATGTTGTTAGGCTGGATAGTGAGGGTAATTCCGGAGATTCTGTGCCGAAGAGTAATATTGATGTTGAACAGTTTTTTGCTGAGCACCATGAGAGGGAGAGCAGAAAAAATAATTTTATGTTGTTTAATTGCCCCGAATCTATCCAAGACATTAAGAAAGCAGTTACAACCGTTATCAAGGAGTGTGTTGAGTCTGATTTTTCGGAGAATGATATTAGGGTCTACCTATTAAGAAAGCAAGTTGAAACTAAAATCCCGCCGATTAGAGTAATGTGTGGCTCTGCTGATCTATCTCAAGAGGTCATTCATAATGCCTTGAAACTTAGAAGAAATCCTGATCTAAAGCACATCTCTGTCAATATGGATAAGACTCCCAAACAGCAACAGGAATATCGCAATCTGAAAATTGAACTTCAAAGGCGTATTGAAGCTGGTGAATCGAATCTGCGAATTATCCATTTTAATGGAACACAAAAGATTGTCTCCACGCAGAGTCACCGGGAACAAAAAAACTAGCAACATTGTCCAGTGGGAATGTCTCTGCTATTTATCAGAACATTCACGGACTGAATAGCAAGACACATGAATTCTATAGGGCCGTATCTAGTGGTGAATATCAGCTTGTGTACATATCAGAGACCTGGCTTCAGGCTGGTGTACAGAATCAGAAACCTTTTAGCAGCAACTATACAGTCTATCGTAAGGACTGAAATCTTGAGGCTCTTGGTGTTATGAGAGGAGGTGGCGTTCTGCTAGCCGTGAGACATAAATTGTCCACAGTTAGAGTTAGTTTGAAGGACTTGGAAGTCAGTCTTCCTGCAGTGGACATTGTCGGTTGCAAAGTTAGCGTTAAGAGTTCAAATATTTTTGTTTTTGTTATTTACATACAACCTAATTCACCTTTGGATGACTATCTGGTTCTTTTTGATTACCTCTCATCATTTAGGGTAATTGAGGGCCAGGAGATTGTACTGCTCGGTGATTTTATTGTGAGATTTATGCTGGATAATGTCTGAGATTTAAACTCAAAGCTTGCAGCCCTGAGGAATTTTATGGCGTCTAGCCCAGTTTAATAATGTCTCGAATTGCAGTGGCAACTCGCTGGACTTGGTCCTTTCTAACTTTCAGTATTCTGTGGATAGGGAGGACCAGCCACTCGTCACTGAAGATGCATATCATCCTGCTATTAGTATTTTGTTGAGACCTGTCCCTGGTTCTGATGACATGGTGTTCCCTTCTAATCGTGAAGGTCGTAAATATAACTTTCGCAGGGCCAACTTTCCGTATTTGTACCAGCTTGCCTCTGAGGTAGATTGGACTTTTCTGTCTTCTTATTCAGGTGTTAATCAGACAGTTGACACCATTTATGTGATTTTTGATTTGGCCGTTCCTTTGTTTCACGGTCACAAGCATAAATCTTCATATCCTGTATGGTATACTGGCGAAATTAGGAAATTGCTAGGTTTAAAGTCTACCAAACATTAAAAATGGCTCCACACTAAGAGTCCTGCTGATTATGAGAATTTTAGGAGTATTAGGAGGGTGGTTAAGGCAAAGATTGATCTTGCCTATAAGGAGTATATATCTAAGACTGAGGCATCTATTAAGAGTGATCCTAAATAATTCTGGAAATTTATCCACCTAAAGCAAAACTCTTCACGTATACCTGGTTCTATGATCTATCATGATTCCAGTGTAGAGGGTCCTGAAAATATTGTCAACGCCTTCTCCGACTTTTTCAAGAGCGTTTATGTTAAATCTGATGCGACTCCTCACCAGGAATATAATGTCAGCAGGTCGGATAGTATCTTACTCCAGACTGTCACTGAGGCAGATGTTACAAATGCCTTAAAGAAATTAAAAACCAAAGAGACTGCTGGCCCTGATATAATACCCTCATTTCTTTTACGGGACTGTGCATTGGTGTTAGCTGCACCACTTTTATCGATATTTAACTTATCTCTTAGAACAAATACGTTCCTTGAGAAGTGGAAAATAGTTAAAATTTGCCAAATTTTTTAAGAGTGGCAATCGTAGCAGCATAGAAAACCATAGACCAGTTTCAATCCTCTCTAATTTTTCGAAGGCCTTTGAAGTCTGTGTGCATGACAAATTGTCTTATCAACTAAAACATATAATTTCAGAAAAGCAACATGGCTTTTTTCAAAAAAGATCTACGGTTACTAATATGGCATGCTTTTTGTAAATAGCATATCAAGCAATTAATAAGAGGAGTCAGCTAGATGTGCTGTACACGGACTTCTCTAAGGCTTGTGACCGGCTCGGCTGGATCATGGTTTGTTAGCTCGAAACTTGGCATTGGTTGGTTTTCATCCCAATCTTGTTGCATTTTTCACTTCTTATTTAAAAAATAGGTTTCATTATGTTGAATATAATGGCTTTAAATCAGCGTTTTACTTAGCGTCAAGTGGTGCACCCCAGGGCAGTATCTTAGCCCCAATGTTATTCAGTTTATTTATCAATGATATTGTGGACCTTGTTGAATGCGATTGCATTTTATTCGCGGATGATTTGAAGCTTTTTTGCACCATAGATTGCCTGGAGGATTGTCTCAGGCTGCAGGAGGATATGAATAGAGTCCTTGAGTGGTGTGAAGGAAACAAAGTACCCCTAAACTGCTCTAAGTGCAAAAAAATTACTATTTCCATCCTTAATCAAGAGATCCTGTTTCCTTTTCCTCTCAATGGCTCCTAGCTGCTTGACTGCAATTCGGTAGGAGATTTGGGCATTGAAATAGATGAGAAGCTTACATTTAACTAGCACATAACTCAGGTCACTGGCTCCGCTTTAAAGTCCCTTGGGTTTCTGGTTAGATCTTGTTCGCAGTTTGAAAACATGTCTAGTTTGACTGTACCGTATGATTCTATGGTTAGGTCTAAGTAATTAGATGGGTCTATGCTGTGGTTTCCCATATACAATGTTTATGTTAATAGGTTGAAGTTTGTACAGCGTATGTTTTTAAAATACTTCTACTCTAAGTTGATGGGTTATACCCCGAGAGAGGTATTGAGCAGGAATGTCTCCTGGAGAGATTCAATTATTTATCACTTAAGCTCAACACTGTTCTATCTAGTCAGATGCTTTTATTCAGGCTGTACTGTACAATAATGAAGTGGATTGTTCTGCACTTTAAAGCCAGTAACCTTTTTTTTGAGCATTAGGAAATCTCTATCTAGACACCCGAGTTGGTCATCATCGTTGACCCGGGTAGTGTCTGCCTTATTGGACTAAAACCCTTCCCTCTGTTTCAGCATACGATGTCGGAAACCGCCCACGCATTACTTCGACACCGCATGCGTAGACTCTCTGCTCAAGCTAGCATTCTTTCTTCAGTGATGGACTATCTGATTTCCATCATCTTCTGTCCTCTCTCTCCTTGGTCTCTATAATTGTTCTGACCGTTCGATACGCACACTCCCATGGTGCCTTGTCAGATACAAGATCTGTTGCTAGGTTTACCGTGTTAAATGCTCTGTTGGTGCCTCTACTATATTCTTGTCGAACATCGTTCCACCTTGTACATTGAAATAATGTATGTTCTGCATCGTCTGGTAATCCGCAGTACCGGCACTCCTCGGTCTCCGCTCTATGGGGGTCGTGTAAATATTTTCGGAAACATCCATGACCCGAGATGGCCTGCGTTAGGTGGTAGTCCGTTTCCCTGTAAGGCCTTTCTATCCACGTATCTATATTTGGGATTAGGCGGTACGTCCACAGTCCCTTCGTTCCTCGCCTCCACGCTTCCTGCCACTTGTGTGTCGTATTCGCCCTTGCAGTTTCAGCGTCTACCCCGGAGTATTTTTGGTGTCTTTCTTCTATTAGAAACTTTATAGGAGGGACCCCCTCTATGACCTCCGCAGCCTCAGCGGATATCGTCCTGTATGCGCTGCATATCCTTATGTTCATCTTCCGCTGGGCTTTGGCTAGTTTGGCTATGAGTTTTTGTTTCCCTGCGACGGAATGCCACGCAGGGGCCGCATATAACATCTGGGACATTGCCACGCTTGACAGGAGTCTCCTTTTAGTGCCCTGGAGGTCGAAATTGATAGGTGCTAGCTTTCTCCTCTTCGTTAGAAGAACACCTTCAGTCTTTTCGCATAGCCTTCTTTGCTCCATCCAGTTGGCAATCCGTTGAAGAGCTATGTTTGCCGCGTTCATCAGTGCCTGCTCTCCTTTGGCTACCACCACTAGCGCGATATCGTCCGCGAAGCCTATCAGTGTGGCCCCACTGGGTTGCTTCATTGTAAGGAGACCGTCGTACAGGATGTTCCACAGGGTGGGGCCCAGCACTGAACCCTGGGGAACACCGCTGTTAACCTTCTTCGGCCTTAGCACGCCCTCCGCTTCAAGGATTATTTCCCTTTCCGACAGGTACGAGGCTATAATGTTTATGAGGCTCTCGTCTATGGTTCTCCTTCTTAGTTCTTCCATTATTTGCTGCCATGAGGCACTATTGAAGGCGTTCTTGACGTCTAGGGTGATGACAACACACACTCTGCGGTGCGAGCTTTAGTAATTTGCTTCCGCATCTCGAGCAATTTTCAGTACCTCATTGATGGCATCGGCATATTGCCGGTCTGATAGGTCTCCCGTGCGCTTTAGCTCCCCTTTCAGTCGAATCAGGAGAAGATGTTCGTACAGCTTTCTTTCTACATGGAGCAGACATATTGGTCTGTGCGCTGATGGGATGTTTATGGGCTTGTCACCTTTTCTAAGTAACAACAAGTTAGCTCGTTTCCAAATAGCTGGAAAAGTTGCGTTAGCTGCCAAGTCGTTGTACACCGCCAAGACATACTCTGGGTTGACTGACGTGACTCCTTTTAATATTTCAAGTGGAATGTTATTGGGGCCGGGTGCTTTGCTGTCTTTTAACTTATCACAGGCTACACGTAGTTCTTCTACACTAAAGTCTAAAAGTATCACAGATCTATCACAGTTAAAGGTTACTTGTTGATGCACCAGGAATAGCTGGTTTACTACCTGTTCCACGGTTTGCATCGTCAATTGAAGTCTGGGAGGGAAGCCAATAAGACTTTTCATGACTATCTTATAGCCATCCCCCCAGATATCACAGTCGATTTTATCACAGAGATTTTGACACGAGTCCCTTTTGGCCTTTTTTATCAGTCTTTGCAGTGATTTCTTACTCTCTTTGAATGTGTTCCAGAAACACTCGTTCGTTTCCGGGGTGTTTCTTCTCGAACTCCTCTCTTTGCTTACGGATGCAGTCTCTGCGGTGGGTCGCGATTTCCTCATTCCACCAGTAGACTGGTTTTCCCCTTCTTGATCTTCTCCTCTTCGGCATTGTCTGGTTGCATATTTGGCCTAAAACCTGGGAAAATTTTCTTCCCGACGGTGTGCCTGTTTCGGTGCTAATTTGTGTCGCTGCTGAGTGGAGCTTTTGCTTATCCAATTTCCTGACCTGCCACCCATCTCCTTCTCTCGTCCTTATATTTACTGGAGGGACATCTCCGTCTACATTGAAAACAATGTAGTTATGATCGCTCAAAGATTCTTCTTCGATAATTTCCCACTCCGTAATTTTGTTCCGAGCATCGATTGTGGCCAGTGTCAAGTCCAGTATGGAAGAGTAATCGCGCCGTTGAAAAGTAGGTTTGTTTCCTTTATCTACAACCGCCAGATCATTTGGGCTATCCATTCACCCCTTCTATCTGTCGTGTCCAGACCCCACTGTGGGGACTTCGCGTTGACGTCTCCTACTATAATGGATCGCTCTTTTTGCATCCTTATTTGACTTCCTATTTCGTTTAGCATTTCCTCGAGGCATTCAATATCCTTATTTCCGGAAAAGTAACAGTTATACACGGTGAAATTTGCTGTAGCTATGCATATAAAACTACGGCCTCTGCCTATTCTTTTCACAGTAACGTTCTTTTCTGTCACTTTTGTAGCTGTATCCAGGTCCTCGTCGGAGGTCCAATCCTTCCTGTTTCTAACTGCATTTCGGTTAGGTTCACACATGAATATTAGTCCCGCCCCTATTTCCTTGGCTGTGGCCACAGCTAAATCATGGCACGGTCGCCTCCGGAATGTGTTTATTTGTAGGACTTTAACCATTTTTATTGTTGTTTGCTGTTCGGACGAGGAACCTCCAGCACTCTGTCGACTCTTTTTTTGGGACATCTTTGGCTGCCTGACTGGTGTTCATTTTTGGCGCAGTGCACGCAGTATGCCTCATTTTTGCACACTACCGCTGTGTGTCCTTCCTTGCCACACTTCAAGCATAGGTTTTCTCTGTCCGCGCCATTACACTGCGCCTTGGTATGCCCGTGCTCCCAACATCTGAAGCACTTTAGATCTGCTTTCCTTTCTAGGATCCTACTTCTCGTCCATCCAATCATTATACTGCCCATTTCAATAAGCTTTGCAGCGTCCGCCTGCGGCAATAGCACCGTGACGTTTTTCCTGCTTGCGACTGTTGGTCTTAAAGCGCGTACCTCTACGTTTCTAGGATCTACGGGAATAGCTTTAGTTATAGCTTCTGTAATTTCTTCGACAGTAGTCACTTCGTCAAGGTCCTTTATGTGCAGGACAGTTTTCCTCGTTAGGTGTGACGTAGCGGCCTCTGGTAGTTTGCGTTTTATCTCCTTCGTGAGTGTCTCGAGCTTATCTTTCCCGTCCTGTACTGTGAGGAGTAACTCCTCATTTCTCGTCTTTTTCACTTCCTGTACCTCGACTCCAATTTCCATGGGATTTACCAAGTCTTTCACCTTCTTGAGTAGCTCCGCGTAGTTCATGTTGGGCATCTTGACGAGCAGCGGATCCTGTTTGTGCTTGTTGGGTCTAGCTGCACTAGCTGTTTGGGCGCTTTTTAGCCTGCTTCTTATGTGTTGTGCACCTGTCTCTTGGTTTTCTCGGTCCTTATATTGTGCTATTTCTATATTCGTATTTGCGAATAGGAATTCTAGCATTCTAACTTGGATGAGCCCATTTATGTCATCCACCTCTGGTATGGCCAATTTGCGCACTTTATCGCGCAGGATGTGTTCCTTAAGTTGTTTTAAGGCATTTAATGCGTCCTCGTCCCTGCCTTCGCCGTTTGCCGCTCCATCGGATATGATCGGATAGTAGATCCTTCTGGTCTTATGTATGATGTTTCCAGAGACATCACCTGTTTTATCCTTCAGTCAGTTTGACTAATCTGTGTAGTAAGGCTCCTTTATATAGGGCATGCAGATGGTTCAACCAGATAAATATTTTTGATGTTGTCTCTTCGGTAACTCTGAGAATGATTTTAAAACAAGAATGGGTTCCTATTTAAATTTTATAGAGTTTTGATTTGCTTGTTATTTTATTTGCTGTCCTTTTGTTTACTAGTTTTAATTACTATAAGTGTTGTATCTACTGTATGCTTTTATGTGTTAAAATGTATTTGTATTTTATTTATATGTCTTTTAGATTGTCTTGTAATTGAGATTTTCCTGTTGGACAATAAACGATTTGAATTTGAAAGATAAACCGAGCACGACAACAAATTTTCAAAAAATTTGAAATGGTGATGCTAACTTTAGGCACATCACTATAAGCTAGTGATGTAGAAGGATGTATAAAAGGTATTTCATATGTTTCATAAAAATTGTACTTACGGTTCCAAACTGATAATTTTTAAATCTATTTCAATCAAGGTCACTTGGCTTATTTTAAAATGAAAGGTATATGATTGTACTGAGTTAATAAACAACGTGCATTTGCATTAATTCACCTGAATTAAAAAAAGAGATAGGCACTCGGTGCACTAATTTTTAACTTCTTGGAATATGAAACGGAATTGCAGGAAACATCATAAGCATAAATTGGGCAAAAGTGTTTTTTCTGAAAAATTGATGCTCTGGCTATTCTAACAAATGATAGTAATAACACAGAACAGGGCAGAACTGAGCACAACTGACGCATGATGCATTGTCATAATTTTTAATGAAATCGGATATTACTTTTTAGTTTCTACATATTTTTTGTGTAATAAACAAAAAAGGAAAAGTGTCATAGGTATGCACAAAATGAGCACACATGAAGGAAAAAATATGGCGGGGTTAAAGGGTTAAACGTTTGTTTACCCCGGAACTTTTCAATATTTTTGAAAATAAATTGCGGCACTGTTCCAAACTTGTATTTTTTAAATGGGAAACCCTGTAGATGGTTGCATATTTCAATCAATCTCACTTGACTGATCTCAGAGAGAAGGAGATCTTGTCACAATTTGTATCACGTGACGCGGATGACGTGCAGTTTATGTAGATACGGAAGCAATCTACGCCAGGTGAGCAGATGATAAAGAACTCACTTCAGTTAAAAACAATAACAATGTCTATTGGTCAAAGACTTACACTGCACCTGATTACTAAAGTGCGCGTATATTTTCGGTTGAGGAATACTTTTGAATTGTTTATATCTCTTTGGTCACAGTTTTATAATATAGTTGTGTCGTGATTTATTTATGGTTAGCTTCGACTCAATTCCACTCACAGTTTACACTACACTCTATCTATTTGACAGATTCTACTTTGGAATTACCTTTCATAGAACTTTGACAAATTTATCGTAGCTTTGACTTTACTACTTTAGGTGTAGAAACCGAGTCCACGCACATGTGTGTTGCGAAACTCGGGTCTAGGTAGGAAAAAAGTTGCAGGTTAGGACCTTATGCACATGTGTGCTTTCAAGGAACTGGTTTGGGTGAGAAACAAGGTTTGCCGAACTGATTGTTTGCTTTAATGTTTGTATAATAAAATGTGCTGATCGTTGCACGGTTAAGGTTTATAATCGCTTGGCTTGTTTAAAATTTGTCTTGAATGATTCAAGATCAAGTGCAAGCTTAGGACAAGGTGATATTTACTCAGTAGTTAATGCATTTATACTGGGTATATCAAAATTATGGGACGGTTGAAAATTTTCTAAAAGTTTATTTTAGAAAGGGCTTTTTACTTAAAACTTCTTTTCCAAATATGCCATTTTTTCTTTTGTTTTCAAGTCTTGAGTATTTCGAGTGTCTCAATATTTTGTATAATATACGTTGTCCAAATGTAATTTAATCCGTATATAATGGCGTTTAGGCCGAACGTTCAAACGTCGAAAACCACACCCGGAGAATTCATTGAATTAAGCGAGGCAATTCAAATTTCAATCGTCATTAGAAGGCAATCCCTTATCAAACCCGAAAGTAGATTAACATATCCTCCATTGTTCGCCACATAACTTTCATCGCATATAATAGAAAGGAAATAGAGCAGAAGTAGGCGAAAAATAGAAAGTCATTTAGTTTAATTCCAGCGTACGAGTTTTCTCCAACAAGAAGTCTAATTTAAGTTCCCGGGAAAAGTCTGTTTTTGTTCGAATAAAACTTCGATTGACTCCAGGATAATGCCTAGCCAAGTACATTGAGAACTTCACAACTCGGCTGCACTTTTTACTATGGAACACACACTGGAAGAGTCATTTTATTTGCTTCTTTTACTTGGATATATGTCATTAAGATTTCTTTGTTTTCTTAATCACATTTCCAGAGATTCTTTCATTTACTTGGTGTTATAACTTAAATACAGATGGTTATGAGGCATGTTCTTTAGTAAATAAATTTATTGATGTTTTAAAGAAATGTTATGTTCTTTTTAGCAGTTAGAGAAATCAACTAACACAAACTTACCCAGTTAGATGGAATGAGACTCTCAAGGGGGTTAGCTCTATTTCCTTGTATTTTCTTGATTTGTCAGGCGTTTGGACAGCACTGCACTAAAAATTTAGCAATTAAGTAAATATAGTGGACATTTTACGTAAATATTCCATTGAACGGATTTCTACTATGTAGGACATTCAGACGTGAAGAAAATCTTATTGTACTGCAATTAGTCATTCCGAGAATATAATGCTTATTTTTCCGACTATACTTTTTCCAATTGTAATTCAGAAAAAGAAAACAAATGTATTCCAGGAAACCTCAATTATTGCTAATCAGATTTTTGAAATGTTGATTGAAGATCTGATTTTTAAATGTTATTTAGAAAACCCCATTTGTAATTTAGATTTGTTGCATGTAATTCAGAAAACCTCACTCACTTGTAATTCAGATTTTTCATATGTAATTCAGAAAATTTAGTTTTTAATTAAGAAAATCCCAATTGTAAATCAGATACGATCAAATGTACTTCAGTTGTAATTCGGAAACCAAGTTTTTTGATAATAAATTGAAATTATTCATTAATTAAATTATATGGCATTGCTGCTGCGCGGAAGATGGAGCTATGTTGTCCTGCACGAGCACAGTCGCCTCCTACTATGATGTCATGCTGGCTGCGCGGAAGCTTGAGCTATGTTGTCCTGCACGAGCACAGTCGCCTCCTGGTTAATTTTTTCCTCCAGGTAACCGCGTTCCGAATTCTGAGGTAACTTTTCACTCCACATCTAATTGTGGACTATATGGTCTCAATGGCTACAGCATGGGTGAAACAGGAGCTAATCTTAAAAGTGATACGGGTGGTCCGTTTTAAATATAACCAGAAATGTATGTAAAAGTTTTATGTACTGTGAACATGAGGATGTTTGTTTTTATTGTTTTATGAATTTTAAACGAAATGTTCTAAATTTCAACTGAGGATTTCTGAAATACAAATGAGATTTGCTTAATTACATTTGAGAAATCTATATAACATTTAAAAACTCTGAATTGCAAGTGTGGGATATATTGCAATTAGTCATTCTCTGAATAAAATGTTTATTTATTAGACTGCACCTTTTCCAATTATTGTAATTCAGAAAAAAAAAACTAATGTATTCCAGAAAAACTCAATTGTAAATCAGATTTTTGAAATGTTGATAAGAAAATCTCAATTGTAATTCAGATTTGTCAAATGTAATTTAGATAATTCCATTTTGTTATTTATTGATGTTGAATGTAATTCAGAAAGCCTCACTTGTAATTCAGAGCCCTGCCCCTTGTAGTTCAGATTTTACTGCAAATAGCAATTTTGCTTATTTATTCGACTGTACCTTTTTCAATTGTAATTCAGAAAAAGAAAAGAAAAGTATTTGAAACCTCAACTGCAAATCAGATTTTGGAAATGTTGATTGTTGATCACAAAAGCTCAATTGAAATTCTGATTTTTTAGATGTAATTTAGAAAACCCCATTTGTAAATTAGATTTATTGCATGTAATTCAGGAAGTCTCACTTATAATTCAGATTTTTCTTATGTAGTTCAGAAAATTTCATTTTTTATTAAGAAAATTCCAGTTTTAATTCAGGTACCATCAAATCCACTGCAGTTGTAATTCGGAAACCAGATTTTTTGATAATATATTTCAATTATTTATTAATTAAATTATATGGCATAGTCCATGCTGCTGCGCGGAAGATGCCCTGCACGAGTAGAGTGGCCTCCTACTATGCTGTCCTTCACCTGGCTTATTTTTGTTCCTGGTTCGTGAATAAGAGCTAGACCAACCGCCTCCCGAATTCTGAGGTAACTTTTCACTCCACATTTAATTTTGGATCATATGGTCTCAACCGATTCAGCATGGGTGACACAGGAACCATAAATTTATGTACAGGTTTTACAGACTATGAATATAGGGATGTTTATCTACATTATTTTATGAGTTTTAAACCAAATTTTCTAAATTTTAATTGCGGATTTCTGAAATATAAATGAGATTTTCTGAATTACATTTGAAAAATCTGAATTACAGTCAAAAATCACAAATAGCAGTGTGGTTTATATTGCAATTAGTCATTCTCTAAATATAATGCTTATTTATTAGACTGCACCTTTTCCAATTGTAATTCAGAAAAAAAATGTATTTAAGAAAATCTGAATTGCAAATTAGATTTTTGAAATGTTGATCAGAAAATCTCAAGTGTAATTCTGATTTTTTGTAATGTAATTTGGAAAATACCATTTGTAATTTAGATTTGTTGCATGTAATTGAGATTTTTCATATGTAATTCAGAAAATTTAGTTTTTAATTAAGAAAATCCCAATTGTAAATCAGATACCATCAAATGTGTTTCAGTTGTAATTCGGAAACCAGATTTTCAGGTAGCTATCCACATTTAATTGTGGACTGTATGATCTCAATGGCTTCAGCATGGGTGAAACAGAAGCTAATCTTAACAGTGATACGGATGGTTCGTTTTAAATATAGCCAGACATATATGTACAGGTTTTATGGCCTGTGAACATGAGGCTGTTTATTTACATCGTTTTATGAATTTTAAACCAAATGTTCTAAATTTCAACTGAGGATTTCTGAAATACAAATGAGAGTTGCTTAATTACATTTGAGAAATCTAAATTACATTTAAAAACTCTGAATTGCAAGTGTGGGATATATTGCAATTAGTCATTCTCTGATTAAAATGTTTATTTATTAGACTACATCTATTCCAATTATTGTAATTCAGAAAAAAAACTAATGTATTCCAGAAAATCTCAATTGTTAATCAGATTTTAGAAATGTTGATAAGAAAATCTCAATTGTAATTCAGATTTGTCAAATGTATTTTAGATAATTCCATTTTGTTATGTATTGATGTTGAATGTAATTCAGAAAGCCTCACTTGTAATTCAGAGCCCTGCCCCTTGTACTTCAGATTTTACTGCAAATAGCAATTTTGCTTATTTATTCGACTGCACCTTTTTCAATTGTAATTCAGAAAAAGAAAAGAAAATTATTGGAAACCTCAATTGCAAATCAGATTTTTGAAATGTTGATTGTTGATCAGAAAAGCTCAATTGAAATGCTGATTATTTAAATGAAAACCTCATTTGTAAATTAGACTTATTGCATGTAATTCAGGAAGCCTCACTTGTAATTCAGATTTTTCTTATGTAATTCAGAAAATTTCATTTTTTATTAAGAAAATTCCAGTTTTAAATCAGGTACCATCAAATCCACTACAGTTGTAATTCGGAAACCAGATTTTTTTGATAATATATTTCAATTATTTATTAATTAAATTATGTGGCATAGTCCATGCTGCTGCGCGGAAGATGATGGTATGTTGCCCTGCACGAGCAGAGTGGCCTCCTACTATGCTGTCCTTCACCTGGTTTATTTTCGTTCCTGGTTCGTGAATAAGAGCTAGACCAACCGCCTCCCGAATTCTGAGGTAACTTTTCACTCCACATTTAATTTTGGATCATATGGTTTCAACCGATTCAGCATGGGTGAAACAGGAACCATAAATTTATGTACAGGTTTTACAGACTATGAATATAGGGATGTTTATCTACATTATTTTATGACTTTTAAACCAAATTTTCTAAATTTTAATTGCGGATTTCTGAAATATAAATGAGATTTTCTGAATTACATTTGAAAAATCTGAATTACAGTCAAAAAATCTCAATTACAAGTGTGGTTTATATTGCAATTAGTCATTCTCTGAATATAATGCTTATTTATTAGACTATACTTTTTCCAATTATTGTAATTCAGAGAAAAACTAATGTAATCCAGAAAATCTCAATTGCAAATCAGATGTTTGAAATGTTGACCAGAAAATCTCAAGTGTAATTCTTATTTTTTAAATGTAATTTGGAAAACCTCATTTGTAATTTAGATTTGTTGCGTGTAATTCAGGAAGCCTCACTTGTAATTGAGATTTTTCATATGTAATTCAGAAAATGTAGTTTTTAATGAAGAAAATCCCAATTGAAAATCAGATATCATCAAATGTACTTCAGTTGTAATTCGGAAACCATATTTTCAGGTAACTCTTCACATTTAATTTTGTACTATATGATCTCAACGGCTTCAGCATGAGTGAAACAGAAGCTAATCTTAAAAGTGATACGGGTGGTTCGTTTTAAATATAGCCATAAATGTATGTACAGGTTTTATGGGCTGTGAACATGAGGATATTTATTTACATTGTTTTATGAATTTTAAACGAAATGTTCTAAATTTCAACTGAGGATTTCTGAAATACAAATGAGATTTGCTTAATTGCATTTGACAAGTGTGGGATATATTGCAATTAGTCGTTCTGTCATTAAAATGCTTATTTATGAGACTGCACCACTTCCAATTATTGTAATTCAGAAAAAACTAATGCATTCCAGAAAATCTCAATTGTTAATCAGATTTTAGAAATGTTGATAAGAAAATCTCAATTGTAATTCAGATTTGTCAAATGTATTCTAGATAATCCCATTTTGTTATTTATTGATGTTACATGTAATTCAGAAAGCATCACTTATAATTCAGAAGCCTGCCCCTTGTAATTCAGATTTTTCATATGTAATTCAGAAAATTTAGTTTTTAATTAAAAAAAAAAACAATTGTATATCAGATACCACCAAATGTACATCAGTTACAATTCGGAAAATAGTTTGATAATAGATTTAAGTTATTTATTAATTAAACTATATCACAAAGTCCATGGTGCTGCGCTGAAGGTAGTGCTATGTTGACCTGCACGAGCATAGTCACCTCTTACTATGCTGTCCTTCACCTGATAATTTTTTTCCTCCAGGTACGTTAGCCTTTATTCAATGAAAACTAGGCCAACCTCCTCTGGAATTCTCAGGTTATTTCATCCCTCATTTAATGTTGGACCAAAAAGTCTCAATGGGCTTCAGCATGGGTGAAACAGGAGCCAATCTTAAACGTGATATGCGTATTCCTTCAATTTACAGTTGGAAGAGGATAGCACACATCTTCCAACTGTGAATTGAATTACCTCTAGGTCCGTTAACCAGAAACCTATGTCCAGGTTTTCTGGATTGTGAACATAAGGATGATTATTTATATTTTTTTATGAATTTTCATCCAAATTTTCTAAATTTCAATTGAGTATTTCTGATATTAAATGAGATTTGCTGAATTATATTTGAAATATCTGAATTACAAATGGGATTTCTTAAATTACAGTTGAAAAATATGAATTACAATTGCAGTTTTCTGAACTACATTTGAAAAATCTGAATTACAAATGGGATTTTCTGAATTAAATTTCAAAACCTGAATTGCAACTAATAGTTTCTGAATTACAATTGGAAAAGATGTAGTTATACAACCTACAAATTACATCAAATTTAGAACAAAAGCCCTAGGAATCAGTGGGATAATTTTGTTAAATGGCATAATATGGCACAACTCTGTCCAGTACAAAATTTTGTCCAGCAACTGAATACTTAGATCTAAGTAATGTATTTTTTAGTGAATGGATTGAAGGAAGATTGCATTTGCAGAATTCGGAATGGGAGAAGAAATGCGAAAGGAGCTGCTCTTGAGCAAAAATATCGATGAGGAATATCAAGCAAGAGCCAACAAACCATCAATACCATATTTTTTCTTGTAAAAGCTATCTATGAAATTCACTTTCGATAAAAATTGATGGTTCGAGAAATACAAGATCAGTTATTGAGGGAGTTCCTTTCGTAAATATCAATGAGAAATCTTTTAAAGGCCCATGGTCCTAATGAAATAAAATTAAGTATTATAATTTAGACTTTCTTCCTTTAGTTTTCTAGGTTTTATTTAGCTTTCCTAGAAGAAACGGGGTTAATTACGACTTTTGAATTAAATTAGATATACCTATTATGAAAAAATACACTAAAAAACGCACATTCTAAGAAATATATTACTTTCCTAACACATAAATAAGCCAAACAAAAATCGTTTTTACCAAGCGTTCGCTGTATTCTTCCACTAGATTTAACAGGCCACATTGTGTATATGATGGCACGTGTGGCATCTTTATGCTCAAGTATAACTCCCAGTCTGGGAAAGTTTATTTGTAGTAAATTCTACAAGGCTGGGATATTTGCTGTCTCAGTCATTTTGAACTGAAATCGACTCGGGTTTTTAGAAATTTATACTTATGCAATAAAAATATTCTTTGTGTTGTGCTTTTACAGTAATGTCAGAGAATTAAAGGTGAATGATAAGCCTTTCTTTGGCTGTCTATATGTTTGTTTAATGGGTTACGAAACTGCTATTTCGACTAAAAATACGTCTCGAGTTGCTTGTTAAGGCCGTACACCACAAGTGCATAAAAATTACCGAAAATTCTAAGACTATAGGTGCTGCTCGGAAACGCATTTCCAGTGAATTTGATTTGAATCTTTCCTAGCAAAAACTTTTGAAGAAATTAGTACATCGAAGCTTACGGCTTTCTATAAATTACCGAACGTCGAGGCTTAGGTTGGCTTATCTTAGGGTTTTGCTGACACTTATTTGGTGGCTTAATCCTGTCATATTTTTCATTCATATCAGCAAGAATTACCATATACTTCACTAATTAAAGTGAAATTCTGCTATTTAAATTTTAAATCAATTTTCATTCACCATTCTGTCAAGAATGATTCTTTTTCAAAATGAAAGGCATTTGAGTATGAATTAAATTCTAAAATAAGGAACCTATAAGAATGGTATTGTCATATATTAATCGTAGTACATAATATAGTTATACTTCTCCAGTTAATTCCTGGAAAAATCCTGAAATTTACATCTACATTTCGTTGTGGCGATCTGATCATCTGTCTTGACAATATCCTTTTATTTTATTGTCCTCCGGAAAGGGTGAATGGGGCCACGTATGTGCTTGCCTTATCTAAAACTAAATATTCGATATTAAGTGGGTTTCAAATGCTTGAACTCCAATGCTTATCAAATAACATTTGCTGTTGGGTGGTAATTAACTAATTTTGTAAAATCTATACCTTGTATGGGTGTAGTGGATTCTAATTACATTGCATTTTATAGCGATTTTTGGAGCAGCTGCATTTTACTGGCCAAATTCCTTAATATTTTGTCCTTTCTCCCTTTGATTGAATCAGCCTGTCTCAATGGTATTGCTTTAGACCTTTTCCCTTTAGTTTTCTTGGTTTTTTTAGCTGTCCCAACAGAAACGGGGTTGATTAGGACTTTTGAAAATGCAAAAACAAGTATGAAAACAAACTCTGGATATGTCACGTTGGAAAAGTTAACGTTACCTTATACCTTATAATTGTTACTTCATGCTGAAAGAAAATTGCGGACATTCACCATCATAAAATGCTCTATAGTTTCGGTTCAATTTTTATTAGTTTCTTTGTATAGCTATGTTAGTTCGGGAATCGAATATCATCTGGACTAGACGTTTTGTGTCTGTTGTAAAAGAAGCATTTTAGCGAGACTATTGTTCGCTCCGAACCATTATTGTTATCGATCCGTGATTTATAGATATTTGTTTGTAACTGATATTAAATAGGTATCATAGGTACAACATAGAGCGTATCTACTGTTGTCATAGTGTAAATCAGGGAGTCAGATTGTTAGGAATACGTGACGGAATTTTATGACTGAGATGTGGCATGTAGCTTGTCAGGATTGGTTAGTTTATTTTTCTCTTAGAGAAGTTTCCTTTATCACCATCGATGGAAATTATGCAAGATTGACTTCAAAAACCAGCCATTGTGATAGAATAGTTTTTGGAGAAATACGCCTGTGGGGATCTTCAACTAGATCTATTTTGAGTATCAGGCAGTACCTCTTCCTTACCTTTAGTGTATTATTTGTTTGGTGCCTGGACTCGACCTGTAACTGGAATTTTCACTGTATTCGTCAAAGGTTATGTCTCGTCCACCCTTTGAGGCATCCTAGCGGATTTAAAAAATAGCCTATCACATTGAACGAACTCTTCGTTTTCAATGAGTGTGTACGTTTCTTTTCGGGAGTTGCCTGGATAGCAGCCCACGAGTTCCCATATGCCATAGATCAGAGCGGAAGATCAAGCCTTGAGAGATATTGTTTTATTATATATTTTAATTGATGTGCAAGTTACACCACGTTAGTTAACTTTTAAACCTTTATTCCAGAGTTTTTCTCCTGTAAATAAAATATCAGCTTAAGCAGGATGTATTTCTCTGATAAGAGTACAGATTCAGACCGTTTGTTTGCCTTTGTTTTTTTTTAATTGATACTTTATTATTCAATTATATTTGTCAAACTTAAAACGGTTTAAAAGTTTTCTCTTGTATTATTATAATTTACTGATTTAATGACGCTTTAAGTCGTAATTATTTTAATTTCATGGCTGATTTAACGTATGAGTGGGATATAACTAGTAGGTATTGCGTCCTAGTGGACTCGGAAGTGTGAATGGAACCTGATGGTGTTTTGGGTAATTTGTGTTTTCCTAAGCCCTCTTGACTTTTAGCGGCTTAACCACCGATTTTAATAATATTTTTTCTCACATCTACTCTACTATGGAGGAAATAGTTTGTTTGGAAGACTTCAATATGAAGTTAATGAGCCTAGATAATCCTCTTAGGCTTCTATTTATCGCAGGTAATATAAGAACTAACCGGCATTTCTGGAACCGAAATTATATTAATAAATGCTACTTTTGCTGCTGACACTTCATGTGGCATATTATTAGCTTTTTTGCTCTAAATTTCATTTAAACAAACCAGTTTCAATTCCTAAAATAATAAAATATAGATGATATACAAATTGCGATTTTGTTCCATTTAACTATATATTTTAGTCAAAATACATTTTGTACCTATTCGAGAATCAAGAATCACTAAACCTAAAGCACCTTGGTTGACTGAAGATATTAAGATAATTATGTCACAAAAAATAGCGAGTATCTAGAATGTAAGAGATCGAAGGTAGCAGAGGACAGGAATAAGAAATAAATAAATATAACTGAATCAGTCATAAGAAGGCTGCAATGAAAATTATTCTCGTCATCTTTCAGGGTAATTCAATTCCCTAGAACATCTCTGACCCTCATGATGTAAATAAAATGATTGCTTTCTTTCTTCAAAATTATTCTTGTTGCAATGAAAAAACTGCTTTTTACAAAAACAATAAATTTAATGAAACTTTGTAACGTTGCAAATGTTACTAAGTACAGTATTACTCCTTTTACTGATCGACTTGTGTTGTCGATATTCTCGCTACCTCACCTCTCGCGACCTTACTTCCGGTGTTCCAACCTGCTCGATATGTACATCTGTTTGAAGCGCCATTTCAGATGTGGTATATATTCTTTTTGAGATCATTGATAGCCCTTCTCGCCTGACCACCAGCTCACTCACTCGAAATTTACCATTGCTATTCTGGACCCTCAGGTCTAACTATACACTGATTGTGCTCTTGCAGTATTAAGCAGATTAAGTAAAATGTATATTTTCTAAAATTATCGGCCTTATCGTCTATAACCCTTGGTGATGAACTAGTGTGGTGACCATAGGCATATATCTTTTTAGTTATATGTCTATGGTAGTGACCCCTTTTTTTAAAGGTAGTTTCGACACGAGTATTTCTATTTAAGATCGCTAATAGTTGTTTATCACTTACCTAGGGTCTTTCTATGGGATAGAATTCCTTCTGTGAGAATTTCACGCTGACCTAGCTAATCTCGCCGTCATCTTCAGTTAGCAGTACCTGTGCCTTTTTTTGTCAGGGTGGCGCAACAACATGGTACAGACGTACTACGCAGCGAGCGCCAGTATCTACAACTCGACCAGGATCAAGTAAAATCGATATTAATATATTTAAGGGCCATAATTACCGTATATTTCTTACCCTTATATATATCCTTTTGATTAAGGGATTTGTCACTAGGCGACAGTAGGTAGTTTGCCTTAATTACCGTATATATCTTACCGGTATATATCATTTTAATGAATAATTATATATCAAATTATTGTAGTTGTATTTAGCGTTATTGCATCATTTTAATTAATTAATATATAATGAAATGACTGTCGGTCATTTGTCTTAATTGCCGTGTATAGCTTATCGTTATATATTATTTTAATTAATAAATTTATAGTTAAACAACTGCAGGCCGTTTGACATCCATCGTTTATTTTCTCGTTAATTATCGTTTCATTTATTGATCTAGCTATTTTACTTATCGAGCTTACTTTTAAAAGAGCTACTTAATTTTCTATTTAGCTAGTTAGAGAATTCATTTGGCTAGTGTTCGAATAGCTGGTTGAGTTAATTTTTACTGTATTTGGCTGTAAAGCACTTGGCTGTAAAGCACATGGCAGTAATTTATTATATTTATATCGGAATCGACTTGAGCTCAATTCGTTTACCTATATATATTTAATGGCTGTATATGTACATGCTCACCTCCCTGGTTATTATATTATTGATTTGGAATTATTGAGGACTGTTTATTGGTCTACTAATATTGACGCAGTCACGGAATTGATTTATGTTAAGTGTGGTTAACAGTCATTTCATTTATACCTGCATATATTTACTGGCTATACTTATACAATAAAATTTGCGCAATATTAAGGTTATTAACTTGACGCATTCCAGCCAGTGGAACAAGCCGGTTTTCGTGGGGTACAGTACATTGATCATATTCACACATTACGGCAAATAATAGAAAAATCACTGGAATATAATCAACAGCTCTTCATCCCTTTTATCGACTTTGTTCGATACATTTGAAGAATGGGTTCTAAAGGGATGCTGTGTCGATAGTCGATATATACAGCTGACCAACGCTCATTACCACGACGCAACCACGACATTCCCGTCTTTGGGGGAACTGATTCAATCAATTTATGGAGAGGCGTAAGACAGGGAGATACAATATGCCCTAAAATATTCACAACAGCCCTAGAGGATATCCTTAAAACATATGAATGGGAAGCCAAGGGTGTTAACATGAATGGTAAACAATTAAATAACCATCGCTTTGCAGACGGTATTGTACTTCTTGCCGACAGTATGAATGATTTAAAGATCATGCTACAGGAGTTAAACAGTGCCGCAAAAAGTTACGGCCTACAAATGCACGCAAAAAAACAAAAGTAATGTTTTATTCCTATAATGTTACAGCTGTTAACCTTGACAACAACAGTAAACTTAAAGTCGTAGACGAGGACGGGTAGTAAGAGAGTGGAGATCTCCAGAAGAATTCGGCTTGGATGGACAGCATATTGAATACTTAGTGATGTCCTTAATCCCAAATTTCCACAATACCTTAAAACACAAGTCTTTAACCAATGTGTCCTGTCGACCTTAACGTACGCCGCAGAAACATGGAGCCTTAATGAGGGCACCATGGAGTGTTTAAGTATTGCCCAAAGAAAAATGGAGAGAAAAATGCTAGGAATACGACTACAAGCCCGAAAGACAAACGAATGGATCAGACAAAAGACAAAAGTGGTAGACATCGCAGAACGGGTGGCAAAGCTAAAATGGATGTGGGCTGGCCATTTCATGAGGACAGATGATAATAGATGGACCATAAACAAATAAAAGAAACCCAGGACAACCTAGAACGAGGTGGAAAGATGACATCCAGAAACTGACAGGTACTCAATGGATGAGTCAGATGATCGACAGAAGCGAATGGCGACGAATTGGAGAGGCTTATGTCCAGAGATGGACGGAGAGAAGCTGAAGATGATGATGAGGATGATGAAGGTTATAAGGCATTTTTAATATCGGTGAGATACCTTACAAGAGAATCTTCTTATTAGTTTAGGAGCGTAACCATAACCTCAAATTGATTTGAGATAGGATTAATTGTCCTGAAATAGTTGATTTAAGTTAGCATTTTTAAATAAATAAGTTATTTGTAATCTTGATGCTTATTTTGGTAAATTGCAGTTAAAATAATAACTAATCTGTTTATCCACAAATTTTTCAACATTCTTTTACAGGGTATTCTAAATTTTATTACCCTCTTCTCAAGGTTTAATAATCATTGATAAATTTCTTGTAAAAAGAAATAATGGCGCCCTACCCTAACTGCCAAGACATAGACCCACGCCTGTTGAATCCGATGAGTAAACCTGGCTTAAGGCTGGTTACAACTTTAATATTCGCGTTTAATATAACTAGATAATCTGACGTTAACGAGATATTAAATGACACAAACTAATCAATGCATTGGAATTTTTCCATGAAAATTGTTTTATTGTTAAATATTAATATGCCCCTACTGATAAATATGTTGTTTATGTTTTAATATGTTATTTGGAAGTGAATTATACTTATTCTATTTCCAAAAATAAAATATCGAACAGTCAGTAGAAGTGTAAGGCAAAGTACATTACCACAGAAGCTTTGGCTAATTTAAAGGTTAACATTTTTCGTATCTATGATAAACAAGTGAACATCTTGCGTTGATTTTTCTTAAGCATTTGACACAGTTAATCACCATCTTTATGTATCTAAATTTAAGTTTTACAGTTCTAATTTCAATTCATACTCTCTTGTGTTATGTATCTTTAATTAGCAAATATTTTCCATGTTGATTTCCTATTTTAAATTATTGGCATTCCTCTTCTTTCACCAATTCCCAATAGATAGTAGGGAAGGGAAATGTCAATTACTGGAAAACACGACGTCGTTGCTTAGAAACTGATGACGATAAGTCGTCGCAATCAGTGCTATTTAAAGCAGTCGCGTCGTGCCTTGTAACAATCATTTGGATATGATTGTTTCAATGTCAGTAATTTTAGAGTTCCTGTAACAATTCGCGGTTAGATATTCAAAAATATCCAAAAACAATTAATTTATTTTCTTACATTTGCAAACTTCAATATAATCTAGCACACCATTGGAATTCTTTTAATGTAATTGATTTGACTACGCTACTGGGCTCCAGGCATACAGTGAATATGGTTGCCGGTATCTTGAATTTAATATGAAAAGTTGGCGATGTAGATAGGCAACTAGCAATGTATCTATTAATTTGACGGTTTTTCTTTAGTTTGTGACATAACTAGGTGCTTTGTTTTGACAGTTACATAATTCTGAATGTCTTGTGAAGGCGAAATTTTCTTATTAGGAAGTGAGCTCATGTTTACTTAGATGGCGGTATTTGAATTGACCTCGTGTCGACTCGGGTATTGTAAGTTGATTCTTGTGCATCATGCGGATATCAGTTTTTGTGAGTCTGGGTGTATAAACCGATGTTAGCTGAAGCACGTGTCCCTTTTGATTAGACCTTCAGGCCTAAGTGGTGATAGGCGGTGACGGAGGCGTCCAAATGTTTTAATTTCTATGGAAATTGATGGCAACTAGGATGCATTGTAATAACTTTTGACTGCATGACATCTTAGATGGATTAGCCGACAACTGAAAGAGAGCCGACCAACAGGTAATTATTTAAGTGATGACGAGTTTTTAGGAGCACAAAGACGCCATTTTGATACGTTTGACGTTTATTTTATTTCAGGCTTTTAAGTATACTCTAAACTCTCTATTTAACTCTACATGACTCTACTCTACTTTAATGGAATCCTGAATTTGAACTGGTTCGAGGAGAGTTACAGTAATTTCAATCCATATGAGCGGATGGGGGACTGTAAAGAGGATCGTGAGATTCCAGGACGCAATTCCATTCTTTAAATCGTAGCCTGATGGGTAGCAATGTCATTGTTGACTGGGAAGTGGAAATTAAATGGTCGGGATGACTCCGCGGTTATGAAACCACTCTGCGGAAGTAGCGTTAGGGAGCCCTGAGCATTCTCGTTTGAAATTCCATAAAGATAAGTGATCTTTTTTAGAAATGTTGCACAATTTGTTATTTCATATTTAACAGAAAAACGAACATTTCTAAATTTATCTTTAACCTATCTCATAGATTTATCTTATCTTTACCTTATCATTGATTAATCTTGTACATATCTCAATACGAGATTATATATCTTTAACTTTAAGCTTGGTAAATAGGATTTTGATCTAATCAATCAAAACATGTATCTTTAATGAGTACCTACTCTGTAGTATAGTGATTAATTACTCTGTTCATATTCGGTGTTAATCTTTGGAAATTTAAATCTGTAAAACTATTATTTCTTAATTATCTTTACTCTAGTCACTACATAGAAAGTAGTGATATTATTTGGCTATATTTAATTTTTTCCAAGGGTACCTGGGCCTGGAATTTAAATTGAAAATATAATTTTTTCAAGGGTAAGCCTTAAATTTAATATAAATTGAATTTCTCTCAGAGACGTCTGTTATGTTTTACAATTATCTTCCGATTTTGACATATTTTCTAATTACAATATGTGATCGAAGTGCGATATTTTGACATTGCTTTGATTTTGCTCGATTCCAAGAATCATTTTGATCAGAGTTAATTTGGTTGATGATGTAATGAAATATTCTTGACTTATTAGTGGACTGATTGTAACTTATGGGCTATTAGCTTATCACGATAATTAATTTCATATAGGGTCGTGAGGATAATTTCATAAATTACCTATAGGATTATAACGTAGGCTAGGATCAGCTCATGTTAAATATTGTTTATTTTATCTTACCTATACAGATTGTTAATTGGTAGTTGAAAGTTTTATTCAAATGTGAATTTGAAAGATACTCAGGAGAGTCAAAGGTTATTATTAAAAATTGTTAGGAAAACGTATCTTTTATTTCTTGCGTTTACTTTCCTTACATCGGTGTCTTATTACGGATAATGTAATCTGACAATTTGGCTTATCTTTTCTTATCTTTCGGTCCACTTTAGACCTGGCGCCCATAATTGAATTTTCAGAATTCGAACTCACACCCCTCGTGCCACCGCCATAAGATGTATTTGAGCAGCGACATGGTAACTCAAGGAACATTTAACTCTTACTTTTATTTATCCAAATAATTTCAATTAAAATCAAAAGAACAATTTAAAAATTAGAAAATAAAAGCAGACGAGATTGAAAATGTTACAGTCTTTAAATACCAAATATTTGTCCATGTTAATTTTCCATTTTTTATTATTGGTATTTCCGAAAGCAGCCCACTCAACAGCAAATATGCCATATGCAAATTACATACTGACAAGAGCATTGGAAATTGAATACCGAAACGAAATTTTAATATGAAAAACATTTGAAAGTTTTGGAATACCTAGGACTTGTATTTTGCGAAAGATGAAAAATAATGAATGTCCAAAACTCCTATAAACAACCATTTTAAACAAGTTTTTACCAAATAGCAGGAGCGTGAATTAGTGGAGCATAGTTTATACTTAGAAAGACACTTTTGTGAAATAATCCTTTTAGATGATCGTCGGTTTGCATGCTAGTTAGCAGTACAATTTTCCATTGTCGAACTCAACATGCATTAGTCTTTTCAATTAGTATTATCATCATCGGCAGGTAATCGCAACATCCGAAGCTTAAGTGTTTATGTATTAATCACAATTAATATATCCACTTTGCGATACATTATTAATCGCATAACTGTTGGAAGGGATATATGCTATAAATCTGTCGCTTATGACAGCAATATTCACTGAGCATCTCAGTTAATAAAGCTTCGAATTTGCTGCTCTAGTTTAGCTCTATAATAAGCATCAAACGATTGCCGAGATTCTAATTTCAGTCGACTCGTAATAATATCCTTCAGACATTCGAATTGATTGAACCGTGTATTTTAACTGTTACAGTGCAAAACAATTGCACTGCACATATTAAGACAGTTGCTATAAATAAACTCAACAGAAATAAGTAATTTTAGTTAAAGCAAGGCGATGTTCCATGCATTACTGATAGAAAAGTAAGAAATATTTTTAGTAACTGGGAGAGGTTAGTTTATTTAGTAAAAACTGGGTTTAAAACTTTTTACACATTCCCCACCCTGGTAACGTTGGGCCCCACGCTGGCCCAGACCTCTACCTTTAAAAAAAGTGAGAGAGTCTCTTGATTGATGTCCGGCAACATGGCCGGAGATGAAAATCGCGCCGAATCTAAGTCAAAATTATCGGAAAATAAGCGTTTTCACTGCGGAGAAAATATCACAGTAGTTGTGTGCAAAAGGTGTAATAATACCTTCCTGTCTGGCACAGGCTACGAAGACAAAACAAGCAGTTTGTGTGCATAAACAAATGGATCGTGTTTCTAACCCCAAAACGGCGAGTGTGTCAAATCAGACTGAAGTCGAGGAACTACGTTCTTGTATCCAGCATATTCAGCAGAGGTATGTGGAACTAGAAAAGGAAATCGTTTTTCTCAAAGAAAAAGTCAGCTTTTTTGACAGACAAGTGGAGGAGAAATAGAAAGTCGTGAAGAGAAAAGTCCAAAGTCCAATACAAGGCCGGTTTTTGGGGGAAAAGGCAGAAGAGGTGGCAACAACGAAGCCAACGCCCTCTGAGAAAAGGACGAGCTGACGTGAGACAAGGATGGATGACAACTCCATAGCCCAGGCTCCTCCTACCGATATCGCTACCACATGGACTTTGTAGCGACAGTGTCAAAATCTATAGCAGAGGCCACTGAACCAGGGAAGAGCTGTCTGATTGTGACGGATAATGTTGAGAAGAAGGACAAAAAGGGAAATATTGTTATTGTTGACGATAACATTTTTATTTACAATAAAAAGGAAATCAAGGAAATTGATGATAAGGTAAAGCCAAGAGAGGATTGAACGAAGGTAGGTAGGAAAAAAACCAAATAAAGGAGGTAAAACAGCTCAGAAACCTGCCAACTTTGAGAGACCACAAACGGTATTTGAAAGGCACAAAAACAAGGGAAGTATCCAGGTTGCACAAAGAATACAATGGATATTTGTATCAGGTCTGTCCCCAAAAACAGAGGCAAAAGACGTACTAAAGTTTTTGGAGGACAATGAAATACAGGGGTAGCACATGTGAAAAAATGGTGACTAAATCAAAGTACATTGGACCCTTTAAGCTAGGTGCTCCTGTGGAGAAAACCAAGCAAATTATGAATGCAGAGCTGTGGCCTGAGGGAATTAAATTCAACTATTTTCGGAATGTGCAACGCTCTCTGAACAAGTAAATGTATTAGAGCTGGTACCCTTGGAAGAAGGTAAATCACAGCAAAGTATGAGTATTTTTCATTGTAATGTTAGATCTGTAAGGAATAGTGTAAGTGAGTTAGAAGCCTTTTTGGCTGACAGGAATATTACAATAGTTTCTCTAACTGAGCATTGGTTAAAAAAAAATGAGGAAATTAACAATTTTAGTTTGAATGGATACTCAGTATATAATTATACAACTAGAACAAATAGCATAGGTTCATTGATACTACTTACCAAAAATTATAATGGTGATTTTATACTATGATAACAAAAAAAATGTAGAAAGATGTATAGAATTATGCTGTATTTTGATAAGGTCCTTGAATTTGTATGTTTTTAATATTTACAGGTCTCCCATGGGATGCGTTGACACCTTTTTGCAACATCTGGAGGCTGCTGTACAGCAGGTCGATCTAAATGCAAACATTGTCCCAACGGGGGATTTTAATATATTATCAAGGGGAAACTTGTGCAATGGAAGATTTTCTGGAGAGCTATGGCTTAAGGAAATTATTTGCACAAGAAACAAAAGGTAAAATTTGTTTTGACAATGTTTGTCTAAACTTTGATGTATCTGACATAAGGAATCTAGATCCTAATGTGTCTGATTATTTGGGAGAGCTGGTGTGCTTCGATTAGTTACAACTTATGGCATAATTCCGATATGAAGGAATCAGTTTTTGGAGCTGTCACACAAATGAGTTTTAATGAATTTTATGACAGAATTGAGTCTAGTGAATGGCATTTTATTGATGAAATTAATACTTTTTCAGATAACAAGTTTGCTGTTTCTAAGGGTATGCTGACTGAGGCCTACCTTCATTCTTTTCCTGAGAAAAAAAATAGAGGACTCGTGGCTCTGATCCTGGGTGTGTGGGTGGATTCAATGAGAGCCTGAGACAAATGAAGGACACAGTTCATTTCCTAGGTGAATGTGTAAGCAATATAACACGCCAGGTAACAAACAACTATTGAAAGAATATCAAAAAATATATAAATAGGAAATTGTTGCCTCTAAACGCAAGTTTAATGATAAAATGATAAAATCCTCAAAAAGTCAACCAAGGGTATGTGGAACATAATTAATAGCATTAGGGGAAAACCAACTCAAAATAAGAAAATTCCTTTAAGAGCTGATCAGTTTAATAAATTTTTCAGTAATATTTCAAATGAGATACTTAAAGACATGCCTAAAAGTAATATTTCACCATTGACAACTTTCTTTGCCTGATGCGATCTTTGACTTCAGAGAAGTCACACAAATTGTGGTCAGAGATTGCTTAGATTCACTTAAAAACAAGAAAAGTTCAGATTCATATGGATTGGCCGTCCAACTTTTAAAAGCTGTGAAAAACCTAATAATATCCCCACTCATCAAGCTAATAAACCAGTGCTTTAGAGAAAACATATTTCTTGATGTTCTAAAAAGCGCAATTGTAGTTACCATTTGTAAAAAAGGTGATCGACCTGTATGACTGTTGTCAGTCCTTTCAAAGTTTCAATAGTGGAAAAATGCATGGCTAAGAGGCTAGCTGAGTACTTTGAGGGACATGGTCTCTTTTCTGAGCTGCAGTTTGGATTTCGGTCGGGCAGGGGGACTATTCTTGCTATTCTGGACATGCTTTTGAGGCGGGTGTTACGGGTGAAAATTCTCTTATTTATAAAGGTTATTTTGGGGAGGAATATCCACTTGGTCGACCATCTCTATTGTCCTTTCCTCAATAAGTTCGTACCTGTCTAGTGTTTCTGACAGGTAGTATTTTGATTGACATATGAAGAGTTTTAGTTGAATGTCAGCTGATAGTGATTGACGTGTTTACAGATTTGTTTCCGATATTTTGATTCAGTAGGAGGAGAGGAAACAGAAGAAAAACTGTTGTTATTGATTTTGGAAGGCTTTTGTTGAATCATTAGAAGTTCCCTAGGGTAGAGAGGTAGTCCTCGAGGAGTGTCCATATTTTGTACATGAAGTAGACTGGAAGCCGATTAGGGCTACGGAGGAAAGGTCAATTGCGTGGGAATTAAGTCTTAGCAACCGCCGTAATGGCAATATAGACCGTTGTCCTTCTCAAGATACCCAGGAAGTTTTGGTAAACCCCTAGTAATGGGTAAGTGATTTCAAGTTGTTCGAATGTAGAATTTCAAGTAGATATTTGGGGCCGAGTTTGGCATTTTTGTAAATTTCGTGTTATGTTGTTGTTATGGTTTAATTTACGCTTTTAGGATTTTTTGGAGCTGGTTTTCTTTTGAAGCTGGTTTTTGGAGCTGGTTTTTGGAAATGGTTTTAGTAGCTGTATTCTACGGTGGAGTTCCGGTAGCGCTTTGTTGCGGGGTTCTATGACTGTTTCCCTCTAGATCAGGAAGAGCCAATTTTACCCGAAATCTGGTTAATCAGCCCTGTTTTGACATACAGAGAAGAATGATGGCTAATTCTCGGATATAACCTCGGGAGTCTGACGCTGTAGCACGAGATAAGTCTAATTTTATATTTATATTACTACACTAGGACAGTATTATTGTGCCAGGAATATTTAATACTTTGCATAGACTTTTAAATTTTACAGAATCTAGTACTCGATCATTTTTCGAAAACGGTTGATTAATTTCTTTAATAAGTAATAGCATACAGCATAATCTACTAAAGTATACATATTTAAATACCCTTCTGTGAAGTGTTGCTACGCTAGCATGGAAACATTACTTACTTCTTACGGGTGCTAGATTTATGGACTATCTCTAGTACATTTTATATCCGAGGAAGTTAATCCATTTTATTATCTTTTACTTTAATTTTGGCTTTGACAATCGAACATAACATTGTTTCCTTTTTGAGGAATACGTTCTCTTGTTGAAACTTGCAACTTGGGTTTTTGGAAAGGCTATACTAACCGAGTTAAATTAACTTAGTATAGTTTATCTGATAAATTCGGTATTACTATCACCGTCTAGGTTGCAGGTTGCAGCAAAGCGTTTCGAAGAAGTGATCTTTCAAAGTTTTATAACCTTTCATTTGATACCTTCAAATATTTTACATCAAACTGTCAAGGTTGACTAGGGGGTGTGTCTAGTCAGTCAGTAGACCGGGTCATTTCAAAATTTCACTATGGGGTAGCTGGCTACTTTCTTTCCAGGGAAACTACTTAATCGGCTAGAGGAGTTTGCTATATTTTACTATTCAAAATAAAGTATTGGCCTCAAATGCTTGGTATTATTTAGGGTGTATGTGAGTATGTAGATGTTGAATGGTGACCAAGCAGATAGCGTAGTCTTCGACAGGTAATTGCTTACGTATTTCGACATTAGAATTTGAATTTTTTTTCTTTTTTATTTCCAAGTTTTTTTTCTGTGTCCGTTTAACATCGATAGGGCTTACCAACAAAAGTAAACTTGGTGGCGTCCAACCCCGACTTGGACTATTACTTATTTTGATTCAATTCCTTATTTAGTTACAACATTACAGAACTTGATATTGGGAAAAGATAGTTCGAACCAACCCTCCCTGAGACGAGCTGTGCCTGGTGTTCGGTTGCAGACGGTGCTGCCTGAGCCATGACGAGGAAGGGTGACGTCCAGATTACATGGTAGTCATCTGATCGTAGTTCAATTCTTCTTGGTAAATATTAACTTGTTTGTAAACCGTCGTCCAGCGCCATCTGCCAAGTAGTTTTGTCTTAGAATCGAACGTAATAAATTGACATCCAACGCCAATAGTATTAGGATTAGAATAGCACATAATACGGGGGAGTACAATGCTTCAACGTTCTTGGACTTAAGGAAGGCCTTTGACTGTGTCTGCCACGTGCTGTTGCTCCAAAAGAACCCAGTATACAATTGCTTAAATCGTATCTACAAAATCGCCGCCAGAGAGTGAAAGTGGGAGGGGCGGTGTCATCAGAGAAATAGGTAAAACAGGAGTGCTACAAGGATC
>MU185172.1:0-78566 GCA_016904865.1 Pissodes strobi
TCGACGGCTGCTAAAATGTTAGCACGCTGCATATCAAAGAAGGTCGATGCAAAGTGCACATAACCCCATAATTTTGAAATTTTCTTAATAATGTCTATCTCCTGATAGACCACCGTCCAAGATGACGTCATATGCCAAGTTTGATGCGAAGTAAAATTTTCGGATTCAAATTCGGCTTATTCTTTTATGAAAGCATTTAAATAGTGCCAGTCGAGTGAAATTTTTAAATGATTCTCCATGTACAAGATGAAACACATTCGTTTCTCACTACAAACGTTTGATCATCTTCATAGCCTAAACAACGGACCTTTCCGTAGGTAGTTTCTGGAGTAGGTCATCTATTAGGAGGGCCAACAGCAATGAATATATAATTTGTCCCTGAAGATATCCTTTACCCATGCACTTCGGCCTTAATATAGCTGATCCTGTTTTTTAGGCTGACTCTCTATCTACCAGTGATTGTCTCCACCGTCCTTTTTATACACAGGACTGCAGAATGATTACATGCCCCTTCTATATTTGGAAGTGTGGCTACTACAAATATCGTATTGTTACGTTTTTCGCGTGGATTCTGAACGAAATTACAACTTTTACTATTTCAAACTAATACTCTCTTTATTCTCTACCACTGTATACAATTAAACACACTAAACTACTCGTATAACTTTGCAACTAATAGCTCTTTACATTTCAACACTCAATGATTAACTAACTAACAATTCGCCGCTATTCGCTGCTTATATACAATCTCAAATCTATCACGAATACTCGGGAAGAAGGGAGGCCACTCTATATGATTCTCGATCAGGGCATCGAGATAATTCCAGCGTTCCTGAACCCTCGCGGCCGGCGATGACCCATACATATACGGGGCGCGGCAAGGCCAGTTCTATAGGGTAGCACAAAAACATGCGGATCATTGCTAGCCGTGACATTGCCTCCCTCTTAAACCTGATCGTCCCGATCAGCTACTTCATGTCCGTGATATGCTTTGAGCGTGTCGAGGTGGACAACTTTCAGTTTGCTTCTGGGGCTACGTTCAATTCTATACACTACGTCATTAATTCTTTTGATGAGGGCCCTTTGCATACTGGCGTTTGCTTGGGAGATCATCTTCTTCCGTTGCGGATTATATACCCAGACTTTATCATCCATCTGAAATCCCATAGAGTTAGCTTGGAGATCATATCGAGCCTTCATTCGGTCACTGGCGAGACGTTCAAACGATAGTCCCACATCATTCTGTGTCATCTTCCCACTAGATCTTGTCTGGGGTTCTTGACTTGAGGCACAGGTTGAACACTGCCGGCACCGCGATTTCACATCCTAGCATTAGTTGATCCAGTAAAATCTGTCGCGGATCTTGTCAATCGTTCTGATGAGCACCAAACTTTCCATTATGTACTTCTTCCAGGACTTCCGATACCCTCTTCCTTGGTACCACTAACTGCGTCTTCACTACTTTTCCACCAGTGCTTTCCCAGGCTCGTTTAAGGAGTCCATTTTCAACTACCAGGGAGTCCCACTGAGCCCACAGAGATTTAAATGTAGTTAGTTGAAATATCTCTCCAGCTTGGTCTTGGTTGACGTTCTTCTTTAGCTTTTAGCAGTAGTGCTATTTCACTATCCTCAAGCTGATCTTTCTTTAGTTGCTCTCTGGTCCACTGCTGACCAACTTTCTTGGTTTACCTAATGGGGGTGATTCTTTCTCGTTGGTGATTTCTTTGGTAGTGTTTATAATTCGCATGCTCTTCTGGGTAAGGCGTCTCTATTATTATGCCATCATCCTTCCCTGTGCTTAGCCTTAAAGTTGTATTGTTTTAACCCTTCCTGACTTGACTTTGAACTGTTAGCGTCTCTGGGCGTGGATGTAGACCGTAGGTGTACTCGACAGTCTCTCTTGAAATGCCCAGTCCTGCCACATATATAGCACTGATTTGAAACATTTTGGTTCGAGTTTCGGTTACGTGGCCTATCGTCTAGTGGCTCCCGTAATATTTGTACTTGATAGTCTCTTTTGAAATGCCCAGTCCTGCCACATATATAGCACTGATTCGAAACATTCGGGTTACGTGGCCTATCTTCTAGTGGCTCCCGGATTCTTTGTACTCGACAGTCCGTTTTGAAATAACCAGTCCTGCCACATATATGGCACTGATTTATAGCATTTCGGTTACATGGTCTAACTTCTAGTTTATCCCTGAATCTCCGTATTCGACAGTCCCTTTTGAAATGTCCAGTCTTGCCACATCTATAGCACTGATTTATAGCATAGAGATGTTACAGGCTGCCTCGATTTCTAGCACTCTACCCAAAGCTTCATTGCTGTTATCAAATTTGGCTAGACGTAGAATCTTCTGAGTTTCTGGATCTCTGATACCATCCACGAAATATTGGGCAGCAAGTTCCTGTTGAAATTCTTCTGTTGTTTCCGGGTAGGCCAATTGAATGAGTCGTCTAACGTCTGCCTCAAACTCTTGCAGGTTTTTACCAGGCTTCTGATGTCGAGAGGTTATTTGTGCCTGATAGAGCTGTCTTCTATGTTGGTTACCAAATCGTCTCTCCAGGGCAGCTACAAGTATGCCATATTTCCCCTGTTGGCTGATGGGAATGGTCTGTAGTAGTTCCAGGGCAAATCCACTAACAGCTACCTCTAGTAACGTAGCCATTGCTTCGCTATTCCAACCGTTGGCAACAGCAGCGGCTTCAAATTGTTTTCTGTCCATTGTCCAGGATGTTTGACCGTCATACGTTGGAGGGTCTGATATACTGTCCTGTGGCAAATACCCTCTCGATGGGTCCTTGATTTTTTAGTCTTGTAACTTCTTCTTGTAAATTCTTCACTTCTTTTTGTACATTTCAAACTTCTTTTTGTACATTTCCAAGTTCCTTTTTTACATTTGCAACTTCTTTATGTATATTCCCAACTTCCATTTGTACAGTTCCAACTTCCTTTTGTATATTGTTTACTTCTTTTTCAAATTCCTCATTTTGCCCGTTCAATATTTTCTGCAATTTTCCTTGCTCGCCTACAATTACATCCAGCATCCATTTCTGAAGCTGGTCTTGTTCTGCTTGCCTTTTATCTTCTTGGTCTTGTAAAATTTTCTGAAGATGGTTCTGTTCTGCTTGCCTTTTATCTTCCTGGTCTTGTAAAATTTTCTGCAGCCGGTCTTGTGCTGCTTGCCTCTTACGTTCATCTTCTTCCCGATCTGCTTGCTTTTTATCTTCTTGGTCTTGCAAAATTTTCTGAAGCCGGTCCTGTTCCGTTTGCCTCTCAGCATTTAGATTTTCCATGAAATCGGCCACCATATTATTTATTTGCCCAATTCTGCCGTTTGTTGCCTGGTCAATACGATGCAACAAACGGCAGAAATGGGGCAAATAAATAATAGAATGTTATAAAATGTTCACAGAATCCACCAATCAAAACGGTCTCGTTGATGTACTTGTAACCTCTTCTGTCCTCGAAGAATACTTCAAAGTCCGGGCCCTTCACAATCCAACTTCTGACACCAAATGTTACGTTTTTCCCGTGGGTTCTGAGCGAAATTACAACTTTTACTATTTCAAACTAATACTCTCCTTATTCTCTACCACTGTATACAATTAAATACACTAAACTACTCTTATAACTTTGCAACTAAAAGCTCTTTACATTTCAACACTCAATGATTAACTAACTAACAATTCGCCGCTATCCGCTACTTATATACAATATCAAATCTATCACAAATACTCGGGAAGAAGCGAGGCCACTCTATATGATTCTCGACCAGGGCATTGAGATAATTCCAGCGTTCCTGAATCCTCGCGGCCGGCGATGACTCATACATAGACGCGGCGCGGCAAGGCCAGTTCTATAGGGTAGCACACAAACATGCGGATCGTTGCTAGCCGTGACAGTATATATGAACCCTTTTCATCTCTCTCCAACAGGCTGAAGCAAGCTCATAGCTTGCCAGGTTATAAGTTGGCAGTTGTGATTAAGAAATTCCAGTGTTCACTAAGTGTGACGACTACTACTGACTTTGAAAGTAGCTGTTGAGATCATCCACTGGTAGGTCTATATATTTGTCTGTCTGGTTGGCACGTTGACTCACGCTTAGGGGGAAAGCTTCAAGTACGTTGTCTCTAATATACCTATCAACTAAACCTTCAAGAGTTTTAAGCATGAATGGTGTTAGACCCACGGGCCTGTATGCTTTTGGTGTGTTACCTGATAGTTTACATACCAGTGGCAAATGTGTAACCTTCACCTTCTTCTACATGCTTATATAAAACCTCAAGTAGGCAACTCTTGAAAATTTTGCAGCAGACGTTATTTTTGCAGCAATATAGGACAGTTACCATCCCGACTTGGTGATCTGAATAGTTTATATTTGTATACAACCCATCTAATTTTGACGGGTGTTGCTAACTCCTTCATTAGTCTTCAGTATAGTGGAAAACAGCAAACTACGGTAGTTAAATGGGCTTCTGTAATGGTGACGCTTCTGTTGAAAAGTGTCATTTTTACAGGCAGTTTTAGGCTTTCCTCCTTTGTTTTTGCGCACGTGTTGCCTTTTTGAGACATTTTAACGCTATTGTCTATTGTTAACGCTACCTTCCTTCGCCAAAACTTTGCGTATTCTTGAGCATGCCGCGGTTTCATTTAACTCTCTTCAAAATCTCCTCTATGAGCCTCTCTTGGCTTTTCGGATTTTTTTTGTTGTGCTTGGTGAGTATGGGTCTGTAGATGTCCCTTACCTGGTTTAGCATTTTCTTTCACCAGACCTTGTTTCCTTTTTGTTGTTGTTGTTGAAAAATGTAGCGAACAACATTAATTTAAGATCTACCCTGAAAAAATGATCCAATCAAATATTTACGAATAAAAGACAAAAGACACCCTGTATTTTACTTTCGGCACTTAACGTTCGTATTCTGAATGATGTATTATATCTTATGTGTCGTTATTAAAAACGGGTTTCAAGTTTAATGGGAGCGCAAACACAATAATTTCGAATAGTTATTCACCAAGCCTGTCTCTCTTTGTTTTGGTGGACCACATAACAATTATTGCTCCAGATTACATAATGACGGTACATAATGACGGTCTGTGTGTGTAATTCTATACCATTTAAATCGGTAAAATACACACCTAAGGTTTTGTGTGTACTGTGTAGTCCTGTAGGTACATTTTTGTCACTCTTTAGAAATTTCTGTTTCCTATTTATTTGAATTAGAAATTTGGGAGTAGGTAGTATACACTGGGTGATTAAGATATGAATAATAATAGATATTCTGCAATGTGTCCGAGGATAGGTGTTGTCCGAACAATTTTTAAGTTACTAACTGATCAAAATGCCATTATACAAGACGTGTTATAATTATTAAAAGTCTTAACATTTTCTTAAATAAAGTACTTTTATTTAAGCATGTAACAACAAATTTAATTAGGAAAAGTGATTTAGTACTAATTTGTATGCACTAATCTCAAATATTGTATACCTTTGTTGCACTTTAATTTTTTTTTGTTACTGTAAAAATAAGTCCCATTTAAAATGAACGTAAGCTTTGACTACATACTAAATAATTATCTATCTCAGGCTACTTTACTAATCCTCTGCACATTTATTTGTTGACTTTTTGGGATAATAATTGTTTTAATCTCTTAATAAAGTATCATCTAAAACGAATTTAGTGGCGGAGGCGAGAAATTTCAAGTATTGGTAAAAATATTGAATATATTATTCGAATTCGAAAGTACAATAATTGCAAACTAAAAACGAAACATTTGAATCAACAACATTATATTATAATTATAATTTTAATTGTAATGATACTTATAATGATAATGATAATGATAATAAATAATAATAATAATAATAATACTAATAATAATAATGCCCACCGTATTACAAATACCAGCCCCAAGCAGTCTCGGAAACAAATAAGATGGTACTGTATTGGGATAGGCCTGTAATAACGGATAGAACAGTGGACTACAATAGACCGGACATCGTAATCATAGATAAGGAGAAAAAGACTGGAACCATCATTGACATAGCTGTGTCGCTATCTCATAACGTCAGAAGGACTGAGACAGAAAAAGTCACAAAATACGAAAACCTTGCAATATAGCTGAAGAACATCTGGCAGCTGACTAAGATCTTCACAATTCCACTGGTAGTTTCGGCTGAAGGGATTACTTCGAAGAATCTCCCTAAAAACCTTCAGGATCTCGGATTATCCCAGAACATCATGGGATACGCGCAGAAGGTAGTTACACTTCAGACATGCCATATATCCTCCAAATTCCTGAACGGAGGCTGAGTGGGAGGAACTGAATTGTTTTTCCACCAGGTTACCCCAGCCTAGCAATTAGGCTAAATCGTTACCAGCGAAAGCTGAGTTAGCGTGGATAATAATAATAATAATAATAATAATAATAATAATATCAGTTCATTTTAAATGGCTTATTTTTTTAGTAACAAAAAAACTAAAGTACTCAATATTTGAGATTAGTGCTTACAAATTAGTACTAAACAACCTTTCCTAATTATATTCGTAATCTGTTTTAATAAAGGTACTTTATTAAGAAATTTTTCAGACTTTTAATTATATCACCCCTTGTATAATAGCAATTTGAGTAATATTTTGTACAGTGTTATTTTGGATAGGTGTTGATTCCAAAACATGAGTTACCAACTTATAAAATGTTGAACCGTTTGCCCTCTTGTAACTCCGATCCTGGGACACACTGCATATATTTCGATACTTTTGGACAGAGTTTTTGAAAGTAGATTGGAATATTCGAATATTTTTAATACCACGCATGAACGCAAATTGCCAGCCCGAAAGAAGCTCAGCAATGTTATCAGACTTTTCGAATATCCATTGACTTGAGGGTTAGCTTTGGTTAGCTCTAGTTTGCCTTTGTTAGCTTGGGTTAATTTGGTAGTTCTAGATTAAAGAGCAATTACGACGAATTTGAACTTTACCAGCTTAATGAAATATGTCCAATTACAACAGATTAGACTTTAGACTTCATTTTCATAATATTTTAAACGGAGAAAAAGCAAACTACATTTCTGAACACACCCTAAACGGTTTTATAAAAGGGTAAGATCGGAGGTACGCAATATTTTAACCGGCAGTTGTTCGTTTTATTTGCATTCTTGATCTAGATAATTGCTGTATATTTCCAAAGATTGATTATTCCTGGGATTTACAAATTTGATGTGGTAAATAATGAATGTCGTGAGTTATCACAGATTATTTACTCCCGCTATGACTAGCCCAATCCAGTCCTATTCCATATCTTAAATAACAAACGGTTGAATATCTTTAAAACAACCAGTTTTAACCTATGCTTCAAACACAGATTACCCAAAATCTGTGCTGGTAATTCGTACGCATATGTCAAAGCCAATTAATCCTAGGATGTAGGTATCTGTTTTATGGCAACTAAAAGTAAATAAAAAATCCAAGAAGTAGAGTAGTCTGATTCTGATCGGTGTATAAATTCTCTTAGAGTTATTAACCAATACACATATTTTTTGACAACAAAGCATTGAATAAACAAGAAATGTCTGTAAAAAGTAAATCAGTAGGTAAATTATGAAAAAAATAAAATAAAACGAGCTTCAAATTTACAAGCTGTGATTTAATAACGGAATAAATAACATATAGCGGTTATTTTTGATGAACTTTCTTCTTATTCTTGGAATCAATCAAACTATTTGGCCACCGTATAAGATCTCCTGCAGACACGTAAAAAGGGCTGCAATGATAAAAAATGTTTGTCAGTAAAATACTTCAAGTTCAATGAAGTCGTATGAAAGAGTCAGTTGTAACCGGTTGCTAATGACTATAGTACGGCGGTTAATCAGCGATATTGGGACCAACCTTGCATTTTTGAGTAGAGCACTGAGATTTGGCACAGTGATAGTGCATACCCATACTTCACTTTTAAGAAGTGGAACCAAGTTTGCAATCACGGGAGAGCAGCGATATAACGGGTTGCATACCTGCCAGGCACAAATTTGAGAACACCGCTAAATGAGCACACCCGACCCTTTCTACGGGTGAATGTCACTCACAAATAATACGGGAAGTAATCTGGAACATAACTACCATCCGCGTGATGGCAGGTTGCCTACCCTCTAGGCGCAGAAACTAATAAATCCGCAGGCAAGTACATATAAATAAAACATAATAATCGATGTATTTATTATTATTTTAACGTAATTTCGTCTTACTAAGAAATTCTTCCGCCGAGGAAACCGACGATTTATTCTATTTGAATAATCGTAAGTGCTCTTCTAAAAGCTCTAAGCAGGCTGTGATGACTGTGGAAACTCTAGGGTGAGACCAGCGCTTAAAGTTCGTGATTGAGAGACTTGAGCAAGGAACTGTGTCAATCCTTGAGCCAATTAAACGAAATAAGCTACTAATTTTTAGCGATTCTCCAGTTCTAAAGGAAAACAATAAGAGCAAAGAGCCAAATTAAAGCATTGAAAACTACAAATGATCCGTTCAGTAGATTGTACGTTGCGATCAGTAGAAAGCGCCCGGCTAATTTCGATGAGTTCTTCAGCCACGACAGCCACGACCAGCATTCTCAAGCACAAATGGCAATACAAGGTCTACAGCTAAGTCAGAGGTTTTGAGTCAATGTCTCGCTTGCTCGTCTAAATCTGCAGCAGAATGTTCCAATGCCCAAGCCAAGATTTTGGATGGAGGAGCAATTATACACTTGATGAAGCCGGGTCTTTGTCTCATTTTTTCTGACTTTGTCAAAAAAGTTTCCTGACATTCATTGAAAGGAGGGAATGTTCTACGGTTTCCCTATTGAATATAGTTTGGGATTTGTAAGTACTTTCAATTAGAAGCCTTTAATACATATAAGATACGTTGTTTGAGTTTAACATAAGTATTTTTGATCAAACAGGTACCTTAAGAAAAACCTGAAGGCGCTGACTTGCGAGAAAAGAGGAATCGGTCCCCAGCTAGAGATAGACACCCAAATGCCAGCTAACTGGATGAGCTTCCTACAAAATTCCGAAAACAGAACTGATCTGTATCGCATTCTGGCTAGGAGCATATCTACTTACACACCAAAAAATAAGACCATTCTTGTGTCTACATCTGACAACTCCATAACGTCAAACCATGCGGATGTTAATATCACTAGTCTTACTCCATGTAACCATGAAGAAGCCGACTCTCGCATGTTTGTGCATCTAGCTCACATGCTAAAATATGGATACAGAAAGGTTCTGATTAGAACATCGTGGTTGGGTTGGCTACATCATGCTAGGCCAAACTACAAGAGGTTGAGGAGTAATGGATTCACTGAAAGACTGGAAAGCAACATAAGTATCTACTTATTCACGAAATCTCATCGGCATTAGGTAATTATGACACTAAAATCATTTAACTAATTATTTATTAGCAGGGCCAGCTTTTTCTACTGTACTTCCAGCATTCCATGCTCTCTCAGATTCTACAAGATTGAAAAGAATACAGCCTTGATTGTCTTAAAGCTGCACCCTGAAGTCGTCCCTTTCCTAGAGATGCTGATGCAAGGAGAGGTAGAGGATGCAAAGCCTGGTATACATGGCTATGTACGACCCGTGAGTATCCATATCTACAGATACTAATAAACGTAGGACCTCGGTTTTACCACAATTTAGCTCTATTCTTTTTTTAATGCAATTTACAGTGTTAAGCTGTACGAAAGCCTCACCAAATGCAGTCGGGTGCTCTTCGCTAAGGGAAAACCCCTAGACAGCATTCCTCCGACCGAAGATTTCATAGATCTCCAAATTTTGAGAGCTTCTTACGAGGCGCAGAAGGCCAGACAAGCGGTCTTCCCAATCCTGAACGACTTGAACCTGCTATCACCGTCAGTGTGCGGCTGGAAAGCCGGCCTGGATGGATGGAAGTTGCTCTATAGAACTAACCGCACAAGAGGCTTGTAAAGAAACGCTTGTGTCGTGTATTGCGAAATGCAACTGCGCTAAATCTAAAGTACTTTGCTATGAGTTTTGTAGCTGCCCGTGCCTTAAGGACTTTAATTAATGTCAAACAAGTGCCAAAGTCTGATATTTATTGCTCAAATTTGTGATGTAAAAGATTTTGTATTATTACATTCTGTGATTACTACGTCTAGAACAATGAATAATGTCATCCATTAATAACGACATGGCATTAATGCTGAACGCTTTAAATGATGTTGTTAATTAAACTGTCTGTGTGCATTAAATACAGCTTTTCTTAATCTTATAATTTTCTGTCCATCTTACAACTGAGGTAACCTAAAGTTAACTGTTTGAGATTAATATATTTATGAGCATATCAATTTAAAAACTTTTTCCCTTTTTAAAAAGAGTGTATGGGTCCATTGGGAGCTGATATTTTGTCTTTGGAAATGCAGTGACTTACAAAAATCCCTAGCTTAACACTACAAAATCGATTTCAATATTTTCTGCGCCTGGGGGGTAAGCAACCTGCCACCACGCGGCTGTCACATGGTCCCGTTACGTTCCAGAACACCTCCGGTAATATTGGTGAGTGATAGTTGCCCATAGAAACGGTCGGGTGTGCTCGTTTAGTGATTTTCTCAAATTTGCCCCTGGCAGGTATACAAACCACCATATCGCTGCTCTTCCCTGGTTGCAAACTTGGTTCCACTTCTTAAAAGTGAGGTATGGGTATATACTACCACTGTGCCAAATAGCAATGCTCTACTCAAAAATGCAAGGTTGGTTTGACTAACCGCCGTACTACTACATAGTTTTCAACAACAGCTGCTATTTATGGATGTTAGGACTGCTTACAGACACTTTTTTAGGGAAGCATTCAAAGGATAAGAGGAGGCTAGACAGTACATTTTAAATAATTTTTAACTGGATTATTTCGTTTATATAGGATTTTGATAAGTAAAGTACTGAAAATAAGGTACTAACTTATTTACACAAGACGATTTTGGACCATATGCGAGTAGCTTATTGTTCTTCTGCTATGGTTGAACATCTTTAAAACAACCAATTCATCAGGAGCGAAAAGAACATTAAATTTGTAAAATATGAATCAAGCGCGCCTAGTCTGCTCAATTCTCTTGCGATTTATAAGATAATTTTCGTATATCGATATTGATAAAAATGTGGATCTTGATATGTAAAGTGCTGTATAAGTACTAGCTTATTTACACAAGACGATTTTGGACCAAATGCCTGTAGCTTGTTGCTCTTCTTCTATGGTTGAACAACTTTAAAACAACCAGTTCATCCGGAGCGAAAATAACTTATTTAAATTTATGGTAAGAAAAGTTGAGACTAATGAAATGAGAACGCGTTTGAAGAGAGAATGAGAATTAAAACGCAGTTCATAACTGATAAAATTACAGCAGAAAATGTAAGAAAGAATATAAAATATTTCAATCGTTTATGTGTTAAGCTCAAATATTCAATGGCAAGGCTTTGGTTCTGATTCAATATAAAAAAAATAACGTGAATTATATATGGATTACCTTCTTGGGCGAATAGAGAAAGGTGGACAGTTTGTTATTTTTCTATACTGTTTGTCTAGTGTTGTTTTTAGGTATATGAAAATATTTCTAGTTACATTGAAGCTAATGCTTTTAGACAACTAATCAAAAAGGGATAGAAGAAGCGTCCCAGAGGTAGTGGTTTAATCTACCGGGACATAGACATGCCAAAGATTTCATCAGCAAACCTTTGGCAAAATTAACAGCAGACTTGTTAAGAATCGGAAGTCAATAAGAATCATAGTGGGAATACTACCAGGACTCTGCCGACTAAAGAGACATATGAGTCTGATAGGCCTGGCGGATGAAACCCTGTATAGGTTCTGCCAGGAAGGGGAGGAGTCGGCAAAACACATTCTCTGCCACTGTGAAGGACTTTCGAGGTTGCGCTTCGAAACTGCGGGGACAACCAATCCAGAAGCGTTAAGCTACACCATGAAGCCACTGTCGAGACTTTGGAGTCTAATCAAGAAGACACGGTTGGACACAATACTCTAAGTGCAATATCTTACAGGTCGCAGTGACATAAAGGCGATGACGCCTCCTCCACACATATATCTATCTATCTAGACAACTAATGGGCGTTGCAACCTTAACGGGGTATTGGCATTACGAATCCATTCTATTAAAAATATACAGTGGACGATACAAATAAAATTAATTTTATTAATTGCTTTAAACCATAAAGGTCTAGGTGGCTAATTAACCGTGTAATTAACCACAAGAAAATTTTAGTCGACTGCATTAAGATAGGGGAGTGGAGGTTTTACACATAGATATGAATTGAAACCAGGTAGGTATGTTAACGTACTTTAATAATGCAATTATTCATTTACAATTGATGGAAAAAATATGTACATTTTTTAAATACTTTTTAATCTACTTTCATGCATTCAATTATTCACTCACATAAAAACTAAATATACAAAGGTTACTAATTTCTAAATAACGACTAAAACGGTCTTGAGTATGCAATTTAAAACTGAACTATGTTTGTCCTTTCTGAATTTAAATGAAATGAACTTTTATGCTTTCAATCTAGCACTTTTCTTTCTTACAGAATACCTTAATCTCTAATGCTTTACTTCACTCTAATCAGCCAGGGATCTAACTTCGAATCCTTGAATTGAATTGTACAGGCATAACTTGAGCTACCAATTTGGTACCGCCATTTTACTGATTCTCTTCAATCTCTTCAACTATAGGTAAGCAACAACGCCACGTCATTTCTGGCTTTAAGGAATTGCTTAAAAAAAGCCTAAAGGAGGTCTTTGTCCAACGTGGACAAAGATAACAGAGGTACACTAAATATTTTCTAATATTTGTGTATACAACGGAGACATTGCCAAAAAGGTGTGACCTTTTGGCGCGAAAACGGGAACAGAACTTTCGCTGTTGATCAAGTGAAAGTCTAAACTGCACTAAAATATAATTTCTTCTTCTAGCTACCGCCTGGCGGCAAAATCAAATGAAAAGTGGGGGGTGGTGCAAATGCCGAATTCATTTGAGATTAGAAGGGTAGAAACGGTTTTCTTTCTTTATTTGACACATTATTGTTTGCACAATACTGACGGAGACAAAGATACATTAAATTGAACACGATTAAAAATGCTTTCCCTGACGTAGTGACAATAATAATTAGCTTTATATGATAAGATCGACCATCCAGGTTTGGACTAAGGGGTAATGAAGAACTGACATATGCTGACTTAAATGTACAAATTTCTGTTTACCTGGTGTGAAATAATTATTCAATTCGTGGGTTAATTATGGGTCATTCATACTACATACATACACGGTGTTATCAACGGTGAAAAATGACAAGTTAATACACTTGTTGGGGTGTTTCCCCAACATACATTTCAAAAAAGAAAACATCTAGGATTAAAATTATTTAGACATATACATTTTAGAAGCCGATCTTGGTGCAGGAAGGCATTGACTTAAAATGTTGCAAATAAAAAAAATTGTAAATTTTAGTAATATTGCTAATGTAGTATAATTAAATCAATAATTATTTTTCCTACTACCGTGCATAAAATACTCACCCTACACACTCTGTGAGATTCGTAAAATAGGCCTTTATAATGTGCAGTGTAAAATAAACTGTTTAACGCACTAGTGCGTAAAGTAAACTTGATATATTTTTTAACATTTAAGGCGGTGCGTAAAATCATATATTTTGCGCACTAGTGCGTAAGTTATTTTATTTTACGAACTAGTGCATAAAGTAATTTAATAATATTTTTGTTTTTTCATATATTTTTCGGTAGTAGAAAAATTTTATATGCTATACTCATCTGTAAAGTACCCTTTTTATTCATGGGATTGACAATATTCCCATTAATAAAAAAGGGTCACTTTACACACAATATTTTTTAGGCCTACGATGATTACCAACACATGGTCGAAACGTTTTGCCGAGTACTTATTTATTAAAGGCATATTGGCGTAAGATACGTTCTTTTAATATTTAGTATTGGCCCAATATTCTAAGGAAATAAATAGTCATGGAAATTTTCAGCGTCAAAGTACTGTACTTTGTAATTGCGATCAATGAAAACACCCATTATTTATATACATATAACAAAATTTCGATTCCACGTCTCCTTTAATAATCTGAATTCTATTTCACACTTGTGCAGTTCGTGTCATGGTCAATAATGTTTATTCCTTGCCTAATATCTCATAAAATAGGAGAAAAATATGGTCCATAGTGTGCGTGCTTTTAGAAATTGAATTAAAGGTCAAACTAAGATATTAAGGTAATTCGAACCTTTTATCTTCTTCCTATTTGTCTGCGTGCTGGTTGCCTGTTACTAAATTACTATAGAATTATTTAATTTTCTCTAAAATCAAATGCTATTATGCATGATTAAATAATCTAATACTACTACGCATATTACGGTTGGTACCTACATATAATCAAATGAAAAAAAAAACATAATTTATATCGTTTAATACATTTAAGGGAAAAATGTGAGACGTGAGACGCATTTGATTTCGTCTCCTCTAGGCCTATTGTTATCTCTCGTTTCACGCCATCACTACATTCATGTCTTGTGCGGCCACGGGTTAGATAGGTATTACTCCCTCTAAACTTACAAACTCGTAGATGGAAACATCAGTCATGTATCCATGTCCAATTGGAATCCATTAGCGTTCTGACGCATCATTCAAACTAATTTCTCGTGGCGCCCATCACAATGGCGCGGTCGCCGCATTTTCGAAAACAATCGTGCATGGAGGGCGGAACGTTCGGTATAAATAGATTTTGATTTAAATTGATTAACATCTGATTTCTGACTTTTAAACCTTCTTAGAGCAATTGAAAAAAAAGTCGAATAATTTATATGTACGCGCCCGGGTTTAAGGTTCTATCGGGCCAAAGTTTATAAAAGAGACTGGGCCATAGGTGGCAGTGGGGAGTCTGGGGGAGGGGGTAATACTCAGTAACCTGAGGTTCCGATACGTTTTGGGATTGTGTTTTATTAAAAATTAAACAAAAGTGCTAAAGTTCGTGCGGAAAAATATATTTTTTCATACTGTAGAATAGTTAAAAAATGTGAAACGAAAACAAAAATATATGAACCTAAAATATATGTAGATATATTTAGATACAAAAGAACTATATATGTATATTCGGATGAAAATATTTTAAATGTATTAACATTAAAACAACTACAATTCTTTTTGCTTATTGTCTAGAAATGAATTAAAATTATTGATATAACTAATTAGCTGTTAATAAAAAAATATATTTGGAAACATTCGTTTTCCTACTTTTCTTAGTTTAGTTCAGGTTGTTTATTAGTGTCAATATTGTTATAACAATTTACATATGTCAAAGCAGTTATAGAATTAAAAATTATTATTTACTAACATAAAAATGATGAATTAACCACTATTGACTAAATACAAAGTCGACCATCTTTATTCGACAATAACATTCAAAGTACAACTACTAAGCTTGACACATGTCATCATAGTCTACAAACTCGTCACATGAATAAAAAGCTTACGATATGAGGGCCCTTTTAACAGTCCTTCTGAATTGCTGTTGCGGAAGATCCTTGATCACTTTTGGAAGAGTGTTATCAGATTTTTTGTGGGCATTTTCTTAGGGAGTAACTACTTCGTCTCTGTTTTGTGTGGTATGAAAGTCGCTGTTAGTATCAAATTTATATAAGTTTAATTTTGCGAACAGATGATCCTCATAAATGGAAATCAATGGATAGGTTAAGATACCCAAGTCAATAAAAGCGTACCGATAATCCTCTCTGTATGATAGTTCAGCTCTGATCCTCACAGCCCTCTTTTGCAAGGCAAAAATCCTATAAGGATCGGCAGCCTCACTCCGTACAACTACCCCTTAAGACAGTAACAAAGTTGCCTCACTCACTGTCGGAACTTTGATGCATTAAGATCACAAGCGTGCCGCCGATACCTGCATATTCTTCAAACTTTGTACTTTGTACCGTCAAATACCGTGAACAATGTGTATGCGTATGCACCGGCGGTGGCTGGCTCCTCGAGCGGGACGAAGGGCAGGGGTCTAGCCGGTTTTGCGTGCTTCGAGTCTGCGGGAACTTATATTTTATTTAGTAAACTTTGACAGTAGTGAGTGGCAAAGAACAAAGAATACCATTCTGAGAACGTCCTCAGAGGGAATATTAGCAGATTTCTAATTACAAATATGTTTTGCTTACCTTAGTTGCATGCATGGAAGCGGGAAATATGGCCAAACGGTGCAATAGTATCACGTTTTTTTTGCAAAGAAAAGGACGTCATCACAACAAGAACAGATGGGTCCGCAAAACCAAGTATCTTAAATCAAGGCAGTTCAACAGTACTCGAAAAATGGAACGTATCAATTAAACGCCAAAACTTGTGTTACATAGGAAACTGTCTTGATGAGCTGCAAGTTATTCTAGACAGTCAACACGAATGCATTATCTTTTGTGCTTCAGAGCACTGGACATCGCAAGAGGCACTACCAAGTTATAAAATCATGAAATTCGATATGGTTTCCTCTTTTGGCAGAGAAGAGGGACAGCATGGGGGCGTAGCTGTATTTTGCAGGCATGACTTGAAGTGGAGAGCAAGATATGATATCCAAAAACTCTCGTTACATGTCATTTTGGAATGCGCAGCAATGGAGGTCAGCATTGACAAGACACTCATTTGCGCATGTATGTATCGATCACCTAGCAGTAGCACTGATCAGTTTTTACACAATTTAGAGGCAATTTTGAATTTATTAATAAATAACCCATTAAACTTAGTTTTTATCGCTGTAGACTTTAATCCAGATTTAGATTTACAAAACAAAGATTTACTAAATTTTCTTTCTCTAATGCAGATTTTTGATTTTTAAACCCCACAATTTCAGATATCACCAGGTCTTCTCAAGGGGCAGGCAGCTGTAGGGGTTGATAAAATTTTCTCCAAAAAATGTGACTGGAGGTCTTGTGTAGTTGAAAATAACATATCAGATCATAATGCTCAGGTAGTTTGTTTATCGGAAGTAAATGTGAATGAAAGAAAATCTGTGCATAAAAGGTTTTTTAGTAAAGAAAGTATGGAATCTTTCAGAGAGACTGTTTCTAGGGAATTATGGTTGTCAGTGTATGTTGAGAATCAGTGAAGTATCTTTATGTCTATATTAACACCAATATTTGAAATGAGTTTCCCTAAAAAGCTTGTTAGGACAGTTAACAAAAAGAAACAAAATAATTTGTACAACACGCCTGAAGTAGTAGAATGTAAAGAGAGATTGGATTTATTGTGGGTACTTTCAAGTGTTTGCAATGAATATAAGGAATTATATAAGGGGGCTAAAGAACAGTATAATGAAGCTCTAAGGGTAGCTAAACAGGATTCCTATATTGATAAAATAAATGACTCGGATAACAAATGTGTGTGGCAAATAGTTGATACTCTAACTAATAAAAACATTACAAAGAAGGATTTAGGGTTAAATATTGACCCTCAGAGGGCCGCTAATAATTTTGATAACTTTTTCAGAAGTGCTGTTGACAGTCTAAAAACTAAACAGAAAACACCTTTCTCTAGTTCAATACCTAATAACATCCGGTCGATTTTTATAGAACCCGCATCATCCGACGAGTTGTTTAATATCATAAAAGATCTAAAAAATCAAATGAGTAGTGGGTATGACGAGATACCAATTTCTCTTATAAAATTTTGCGCTCAAGAATTACTTAAGCCTCTGTTATATATAATTAACAACTCATTGAATTTCGGGATATTTCCTAATCAATTAAAAATAGCTCTAATTAAACCCATCCCAAAAAAGGACGATCCAACTTTAATTGAAAATTATAGGCCCATAAGTTTATTGCCATCAAATGTCTAAAATCTTTGAGACTGTCATGTACAGAAGAATAATGAATCATTTTGTGATGAATAATCTATTAAGTGAGTCACAACATGGATATGTGAAGGGAAAGGGCGTCTTTGAATTTGTACAGGCTGTGATTGGGGGGTCTGGAACAAAGATCATGTGTGTCGGGAGCATTTCTGGACCTCTCAAAAGCGTATGATTGTGTCGAGCATAAGATCTTGTTGGAGAAGTTGAGTAAATATGGAATAATGGGTTTCGCACTGCAATGGTGTAAGTCATACTTGACAGACCGAAAGCAGAAGGTTGAAATATTGTGTGAGGGATCCAAGTATCACTTTGGGGTTGCCCGAATTCCTATGGGAATACCACAGGGTAGTATTATTGGCCCGCTGATGTTTATTATTTTTATAAATTATATTTTTCCTACAATAAACACTGATTTTTGTCAAGTAATTAATTACGCTGATGGCACCAACCTTATAATAAACGCAAGTAATTTTTTAGAACTTTCTGAAAGGGCAAGCAACACTCTGTATGATGTGGAAAATTGGTTTTCTGAAAATGGTCTTATCATAAATAATAATAAATCAAATTTAGTTGTTTTTGGGTCAAGAGGAAGATTGGAAAACTTAGGTAATATGCAGTATAAAATTGAACAAACGGATTTTTGTAAATTCTTAGGTATAATTGTAAATCAGACTCTGACCTGGAGTAAAGAAATAGGTGATATTAGTAACAAATTGTCTTCAGCTACTTATGCTTTACGTGTAATAAAAAGATGCTTAACTCGTGATATCTTAAAATCAGTTTATTATGCATATTTTTACTCCATCCTCAGATTTGGAATACTGTTTTGGGGATCAGGGGTGGGGGTTGATAGGGTGTTTATAATCCAAAAAAGGGCAGTAAGGGTAATGATAGGTTTGTCAAGTGTGGAGTCATGCAGAACAAGGTTTAAACAATTAAATCTGTTAACTATGATTGGCGTATATATTCATGAAGTGCTGTTATTTTTTTTTATAAACATAGAGAGTACTATGATCCTTTTAAAAAAACCGTACACGATATGACACAAGAGCTTTAAGTTACAATATTCCTGCTCATAGACTGTCCCTATTTAAGAGATCTCCACTATATAATGGTGTTGTTTTTTTTTATAACAAAATACCAAATCAAATTAGAGCCCAGCTATTGGGTACTCTTAAGAAATATAAAAGGGCTATTTTGTCAATATTTATGGTGCAGTGGTGATCGATATGTGTATCCGCTTTGTGTTTGTCTGTCTAAAATGTAGATAATTTGCTTTATATTTTCTAAAGTATTACCATGTTTTAAATAGTGTTTGTTTGTTTTAAACTCGGTTTTAAATATTTTATTTAAGTTTGTACATTTAACTGTAACTGCAACTTTATTGTACTACTAAGTTTGTCTTTCTTTTGTTTGCCATTTTAATTTTTTTTTGGACTTTTGTAATGTTAGGTGTTAGACTTTTATGATGCCATACCTTTATGTTATATGTCTTGTATATGTAACATTTATGGAAATAAAAATAATATTGGTTGATTGAAGGTTGTTGATGTGGAGGTGCCAAGTCTCCGTTTCCATATCAGTCTCGTGGCTTCTCAGGGAAATATCATTCAGCTGGTTTTCGTCTCGTTTAAAACTAGGTTATACCATTCAAATAGCCTTCGACCACTGATAGTGCCCTACCTACGCGTTCCCTCCCAAATGTCTTCATAATTTTTGAATTTCATGTTTATGATAGTATCACAGGCAAAGAGTCAGAAGCCATCAGTGGCAAAGCCCCTGAAAGCTTTACTTTCAGTTGTTGATACAGGTATACATTAAAAATCGTAGCGAGCGTTCCCAAGACTTAGCCTTCAGGGATGCCGACTGCCAACTCTCCGACACCACCTCAGTTACTCGTGCTTTTAAGATCTATTGCATAAGATCTCGTCAGTTGGAAACTACCTGCATCGAAATTATAGGATTCAAGTTTTTTGCTAGAAGAACATGCGAGATACAATTGAAGGCCTTGCTCAAGTCACAGAATATAGTACTAATTTTCCTTTTTCAAAAGTTTCAAACAGACGCTCTACAAAACTCAAACAATCCCGTAATTGTGCTGTGCCCCTTCCTGAAACCATGCTGCGCCTTCGTACACAGGTTGTTGTGCTCAAAGTATTGGATTATTTAAGCAGCAATACACCCTTCAAATGCAATCAGTATAACCAAAGCTTGTTTCAACATCCTGGGGATTTGAGCCCTTTATATCGACAAGTTGATCAACTTAGTCAATGTATATGACAGGATGAAAAATTCCGGGCATCTCTTTCGATTTTAGTTTAAGCCAATTAGTTCCGTGCAATAATTACAAAGTATTCGTTAAACCGTTGGGGTGAAACATTGGTAGATGCCGATTTTGATTTATCACGACCCTCATTAAGAATATCCTGCATGGCCTTGAATGGATTATTTGCCTTTCCATTATTATTATGACTTTTTTTGGTGCCTTTTTGTTCTGTCCTAATGAGATTGCGCTCTTGAAGCAAGATTTCTGTAGGATTAACTTTATATAGATAATTCAAAATATATTCTAACCATGAAAATTCATTATGATATGATGGACAACAATTTTAATTTTTTTTAGCATTATTGCTTTTTTCCGGAAAGATAGATTCCAAAGCCATTAAGAGTATATACATAGAATTGACACTTTATTGTGATTGACTCATCGTCAATAAAAATCCAACAAATGCCTTCAACTAATCTAAAGAAATTTATCCTACCAGCTTCTGTTATTGCTGTCCAGGTTTTTATGAAAGATTTTCCAGCGTCAGCACCGTCCATAGCACAGAGTATTAGGATCGGAGCTGAGTGGCCTGATCGATTGAAATTCCTGCTCTCCGCCACAAACCGTTGTGGCCCACAGTCGAAGTGAAAAGAAAATATATCTAGGCAGGTACTGACTGCTCCTGATTTTGTTATTGAACACCCTATTTAAACCAAGTTTACACAAAGTAAGCATAATTAGTCTTGTTGTTTGATCACACAGATAAAATCTCCCGCTACTACAATGCTCTTATCACAGCCAATTAGGCTTAAAGCATCCTCCAAAACACCTAAAAATAAGTTAAATTTAGAGTTTGATGAATACACAAAAAATTTCTAAAATGTTTTCTGTTAAAAATATTCTTATTTCCAATGGCTCTTCCATCTCCAGGTAGGATCAACAAAAATTGCCTTTTCTCCACTGATGTACTGGATTCTACTGAATTCAGCTGCCAATTTGAAGTTAACCATATATACTGATTTGATTTAATTTTCTTCCTAACTTTTTTTTTATGGCAGTGGCACACATACTAAAGGGAGATCCTATGGCGCTCGACGAGTTTATCTCCAACAAAACACTAACTTTACCTTGCATATTCTTGTTGGAAACATGTATAAAAATATAAAAACCTCATTAATTCTCCTTCTGTGCACAACACTAGACAAACATTTAAAACAAACTTACCGATTCCATCTTACAGTCAGACAAGAAATTCAATATTTTACAACAGTAAATTCAATCACCTACAGTTGATAATCAGAAAAAATCAAAGTTATGAAAAATTTAGAAAAGAAGCTAAAGCTCTACTGCTTTCTAAGACCTTCTACTCGATTGATGACTTTTTTAATTGCACATTTGACTGAATAATGTTATTTTATTATTATTGTTTTTTTTATTTTCTTTTTGACTATGATTTAACATTGCTTTATGTTTTAATGTACCATCGGTAATTTTGTTGTTTTATTTATTTTTTTTACTCCTTTATTTTGTCACTTTTATTTTATAGCTCTGTACTTGTCGTTTGTCATATTTACTATAGTTTGTGCATATAACAAGTACTTATTTTTAGGATTAAATATAACCAGATTTTTTTGTGTACACTGTGATTTTACAGTAACTTTGTCGATGAGTTTCTGTGAGCGTGTGTGCGAAGATGTTGATTGACACGGTTCTTGAATATTTGCAGGTTGTAATTAGTGGGAAACAGATGTCCTGGAAGTGAGTTCCACAGTGATGCAGTGCGCCAGACAAAGGAGTTCTGGTAAAGCGATGTTCTAGGTGTTTCTAGTTGTACGACGAACTGGTGCGCTCCTGCCGTCTGTCGGGACTGTCTGACAGGAGTTGCCAGGGACGGGATGATGCGGGCCAAATCCTGGGAACATCTGCCGTGAAAGTATCTGTAAAACAGAGACATATCGGCCACATGTCTGCGATTTTCCAGACTATCCAGATTCCGGGTCAACTCCGGATCCCCGACGAGACGCACAGCCCTCTTCTGAATGGACTCCAGCAGCTTTAGGGTATGCTTTGGTGCGGCACCCCAGATATGTGAGCAATATTCTAAGCACGGTCTTATTTGCGCTTTGTACAGCAAGAGCAACTGCTGCGGTGTATAGAGTTTTTTGTTGCGAAATAGCACACCAAGCTTCTGGGAGGATGATTTTGCGATATTAGCAACATGGTCATGCCATGACATATTGCTGTTGACCGAGACACCCAGCAGCCCGATTGACGAGGATGAAGGAATGGTCGATCCTGCCATAATGATGTCAGGGCCCGCTGTATTGACCCTCTTAGTAAACGTTGCTGCTTGGGACCAAATTTCGGTCGCCCCAACTTTGAATTTTCTCCAGGTCTTGATTAATTGCTGTAATCTGCTCCTGTCTGCGGTGATGAGTCTCAGTCGCTGGTAAGGGTTTTTCTGATCTAAAGTGGGATAAAAGGGTACTGTCATCTGCAAAACTGTAAACAGGATTATTCGTTTCGATCAGCAGGTCATTAATATAGATGAGGAACAGAGTTGGTGAAAGTATTGCGCCCTGAGGCACGCCCGCGTTGATGGTGAATATGTCCGAGATGTGTCCATCGACTGCAACGTGTAGGGATCGGTTCTTAAGGAAACTGGCCAGCCAGCTGCAGAGAGAGGCGGGCAGTCTCAAGGACGGCAGTTTGTTGAGCAGTCCGTTATGCCAAACTCTGTCGAATGCCTTTGAAATATCCAACGCAATCGCTCGAGACTCTCCGTAGTTTTCAATTGCCCTACTCCATATATGAGTGACATAGGCCAAAATATCTCCTGTCAATCTCTCTTTGCGAAAGCCGTATTGATTATCGCTGATTATTCTGTTGTTCTCGAGGTATTTGAGTAGTTGCTGATTGACTACACGTTCCATGACTTTGGAGATTATTGGAAGCAAGGCAATTGGGCAATAGTTTGAGGGCGTGGTTTTCTTGCCCCTCTTTGGAACAGGCTGCACTTGAGCGACTTTCCAAGAGGATGGGTAAATCCCTTTTCTGTAAGAAAGAGAAAAAAGCCTGGAAAAAACGGGTGTTAGTTCGTTGGCGCAGTTCTTTAGCACGATGGCAGATATTCGGTCCGGTCCTGATGCCTTTTGCGTATCTAGTTCTTCAAGGATTTTGCGAATATCACGGTGAGAAAACTTGACTTCTGCCATGGTAGTGTTGATGTTCGGTATGGTGGGGAGAGTCTTGCCTTGGGGCACGTCTAAGGTAGAGTGCGATGAAAACATTTTGGCGAGCATGTTTGCTTTTTCCTTGGCTGTAGTCGCCGTGATGCCACGTTCGTCCGTCAAAGGTGGGAGAGACGTTTTTGTAAAGTTGTTACTTACTGCCTTTGCTACCGACCAGAAATTCCTGGAACCACTGGGGCATTGCAAAAGTTTATTCCTGATCCTTTGAATGTGTTTGTCCTTAGTTTCTTCGATCACACGCTTGCACTCGTTTCTCGCTTCGTAAAATAATTGCGATTTTCAGCGGTCTGATTTTGCTGCCAGTACTTATAGGCTTGCTGTTTCCTTCCTACAGCTCTTTCGCATCTTTTGTCGAACCAGGGCTTTCCTTTTGGTGGTAACTTGATGGAATTTGGGATGTATGCTTTCATTCCTGAGGAGATTACTTGCATGATCTCTTCGCAGCAGTCTGACGAGTCGTCAGTGACAAAGCAGATGTCGAGCCAAGGAAAATCTAGGTAGAACTGTCTTAGATCGTCCCAGTTTGCAGAATTGTAGTGCAAGATTTTGCGAGGCAATGGTGGATCCTTCTCTATGGGTGGCAATTCACAAACCGTTGTAATAAGTTTGCGGTCGGAAGTACCTAATGGCGGACCAACTGTAACCTTGTACTGGTCAGGATTGGTGGTCAGAAAAAGATCCAGGAGGGCGGCGAATTCACCCCTCTCTGAGATTCGAGTTGGTTCGTCTACAAGTTGAGTAAGCCCGCAGCTGATGGCAAATGCTTCAGCTTCTCTACCTTCGTTGTCGGTCTTGTTGTGAAGTTTGAGCCAGTTGGTGTTGTGGGCATTGAAGTCTCCCAGAACGATTATTTCTGAACTGGGGTGATCGACCTGTATTGAGTCAAAAAGTGGTAGCTAGTGTTGTAAAAAAGCTTTGGTAGTCTCTATCGCTCAAAGGGCGATAGAGACAACATATGAACTTGGTTAATCCCTTGGCGGTGAACTTGAGCCACATGACGTCAAGGTTGTTCGGTTCGAGTGTTTCCTCGCGGTGACATGAACTGTGCTCGTTTAGACATACTATTCTATTCAATTGTTTGGTCCGTAGTGAAACAATGTTATATTGTAAATTTTTTAGTGTATCCCCTTCCTGTGTCCTTAATGAGACTTCGATGTGACTTTTGAACAGTTTTGCAGATTCATAAAATATTTTACTGTTGCACCTCTGGGCCAGAAAAGACCATTATTTATCTCAATTAATGACTTTGGCGCACCCAACTGAAGGAAACTTCTTTGGATTGACTACTTTGTCCTCACCTTGTCATATAAAAATATTTGCTGGCAGCCATTTCGCTTAATATACTGCAGAATGTCTTCAGATTTGGTATCAGGATAAAAATTAAGAAAAATGTCTAGTTATTTTTAGGTTTTGGACTGCCTCCTTTATGCCCCTGTTTGATGAAGGGCAGGATGCCTTGACCTCTTATCGAGTTCTTTTATTTTCGACAGCCATTAGAATTGGTGGATTCTTTATGATTAGAGTCTAAATCGGTATTTTCATCATTTTGTACTTTGTCACTGTGAATACCAACAATGTTGGGTTTATTTGACATGTCAAGTCTCAGTGGCGTGCTTCTATTTTCTGTATCACTATCCACCTGTTGCTTACTGTTGATAGTTAGTCCGTTTTTATTGCAACCTCGGGGATTATTATTATTGAGGTACTTCTGATTTATTTCTTGGCATATTCTTAGTTTTATAATCGCTCTTTGGATCTCTTCTACTTTGGAGATTATAAATATTTGAAACTCGATACATCAGTTTGATGTGTTATGAATGTATAATTTCGCAAGTATCAGATCGTCCATGGATTTAATCGGAAGTCAATTTCTTTATCTTAAATTGAATGGGTTTTTTTATAAATTTGATTCAGTAGAAATTTCTTAACAAACTACCACAATTACATAGTTTGTCCATACATTGGCTATATATTGAAATTTTACTAAAATAAAACGTTTTGATTTCCCCTCGTATCCGGATATTTTAACGAAAAGTGTGCCATGTAAGAATAAACAATAGCAAGTAATAAAAATGAAATTAATTCAAACTAATGCAAAAAAGGCCATACTAGAATGCTCTACAAATTCATTTGTCAAAAACGTGATGTTGAATTTGTGTCATTTATATGCTATTGTTTAATCTTCCATGGCACACTTTTCGTAAAAATATCCTTACCGGGGCAGTACAAAAATTTTCTATTCCGTAGAATCCAAATTGTATCAGTAATATAGTGAGGTACGTCATCTACCAAAAGAGTGTCACACCAAATCGACGATAAATTTCTGGTAAATTTATAATTGTTTTGCCTAACGTTTCTTTAAGTTATTGCGAAGTGTCCGCCATTAATTATCAAATTCCTGAATATCTTCTGTTGAAATAGGATGTTTAAACAAAGTTCTAAGATGAACTCTGCTTAAAGTTTTCATGTAAAATCGATACATTGATATATCACTCGTTGTAAAATACTAGAATTTACGACGCTTGAATCACTGCTTCTCATAATTAATTTTATCAAGATCTAAAACATTTTTTGAATTTCTGAAGTCTATATCATAATGTTTACAATTGCCCTAGTAGAAAGCCAAATCTAGGGATGCGTACGATACTAGGATATTTTTTGAAGTATGAATTAGATGATGATATCCTGATTATCATACACATGTTTAATCTTAGTAAGTACACTGTTAAAAATGTGGAAAAAAAATCTTAATAATTATTTATTTGCTTTTTTTTAATTTGCTTTAAAAATTGCTTAGATTAATTAAAATTTGGTTATTTATTTGCCTTGCGATAGCAATACTTTTTTCCATATTAAACACATATTTATTCGCTTTAAATCTATAAAGATACGATACCTCTCCATTATTTAAATCAAATAAGGGTTGCTTTAAATTAAGGATTGTGAATATTGGACTAAATATTACAGCTTCATCCGAGTCTCGTACAACTCTCTAGCTGTTGCGCGGCCGCGTCGATGCACTACGCACCCTCTCCTCCAGTCCCCCGGTCCCCGTCTCGCACCCTTAGTTTCATTTCTGCTGCCCGTGCCGTCTTATAGAGAGATTTTATAAAGTGGAATATTTGTCATGGAAAATACATTAATTAAGGGGATCATTTGTGCCCTCATTTTAAGGTAAGTTACGTTTTTATTATATTACTTAGCTAAGTACATAATTAATCGTTTGTAAAAAAGAAGCGTCCTCTCATAATCAAATTGGCGTGAGTTTTACTAGTACCTAAAAATTATTTTCTGCTGTTACCAGCTAGCAATGCAGATGAATTCACGTGATATACGCCTAATACGACAGTCTAACAGTACGCCTAGGCAATTTGGCGTACGATCCTGATTGAACATTTTTTGCTTTTTACGTTGTTCAAGCTCAGTGGCGTACTTTCCGTTCTTGTACCTACATAATATAATATAAATGAATAGGTATTTCAAAGCTCTATTTATTCAATCTGAAGAAATAAATGGTTGATCCATGAAAGTACAGTTTTGAAACAAATTGTTTTTTATTTCGATAAAATCTAATAGTTAAAAAAAACAGTAATTATTTTAGTTTAATGAATAAGATATACTTTTAAACACTGTAGCAGGCTATTCAAATAGCGTCATGAACAGCAGTCACAATTGTTTTGTTTCTATTATTTTTTGTTTTAGTTATTGTTGTTTTATTTTTAGATCAAAATATTGACGACATCGAAGTTTTACGGAGCCTGATTGAAATCGATTTTAATGTTGTTACTAACAATAGAACGGTGACAATCTTAATGTGTCATTTCCCTTCAATGTTCATTATACTGGACCTGGAGCGGTAGTTGTATGTTCTATTAGTTTAATTAAGTAAAATGTTACTGCCTTTCAGTATTATTTATGGACTTTGGAATTTTAGTATTTTTTATAAAAACTAGTGAGTTACCGTTAAAATTAATAAGTAGGTAGTAAAACCTATTTCATAATATGTTTAGTATTTAGTAAAAAAGATGTTTTTAGTTTGAAGTAATAGTTTTTTTCATTATAAAAATTATTTAAGTATCAAAACCAGTAATAAGCAGAGACAAAATAATCTGATTATATTTTTTGTATATATTTTGGGAATACCCGTTTTCTTCTTTGTTTTTAATACTTTTGAATAAAAATGATTCTTGGATAGCCTTTTTAAACTTTTAGTTTATTTGAGGTGGACAACTATTCCTGTCATGAATTTGGCAATTAAAAGTTAAGTGTTCTGATATGCCTTTTACAAGTCGGTGAGTTAGATATGGTTTGGACTTTGGGATCTTTACCAATTAAAAAAAAAACTAAGACATATATAGTTTAGTTTATTTCAGCTAAAACGTTAAACCTAAATACGTCTTAAGAATAATAACAGTGTTTTTTATTTTTTCTTTAGAAAAAGCTACATATTTGTTATACCTTTTTTTATTTACTAATGAAATCGACTTCTAATCACTCATCTAACTGAATGCCAATAAATAGTCCTTTTAGAAAGATCAACACACACATTTGCAACACCTAAAATTTCTTTTTTTATTTAAGTCATCACCAACACAAATTTTTTTATTTTATTTATTTATTTAATATACTCATTACAAACACCAGCAACTGGTAATTACATGCAATAGAAGAAAAAAAACATAAGCATAATACAAAAAACAACATATAGTAACTAAAACTAGAAACATAAAAGAAATATAAAAGTATCACATGTAAACTAAACTATTGACTTAAACTATTGACTTTCCACCTAATATACATTTACTAAGATATTTTTTAATTGACTTTGTGAGGTATTAAAAATATCTATAGAGGCTTTTTTTAGTATTTGGTTAAATGTCAGTAGCATCCTATTCATTGGTGAAGGGCTGACTAGGTTTATTGTAAAGAGATCGCAATTTAAAATTCTTAAATTAATTTTAGGAACATTTATGTACATGTACTTGATTAAATCACAGTCTTTGTACTTCATATTATTTATGATAGAATATATAAAGGTCCCAGCCTGTTTGTTTCTTCTGTCCAATAAGCTTGCAAACTGAAAGCTTGCCAGCATGCTCCTGTATGACACCAAATATGGGTATGCATTGTTTTTCCTGAGATAAAGGTATCTCAGGAACCTTTTTTGTACCTTTTCGATGTGATCAATATGAGTATGGGCTGATGGCATCCAAATTTGTGCAGCATATTCCAGATGTGGCCTCACCAGGGCATTATAAAGCCTAACAACTCAAAGGTCCTGCTATTTCTAACCACAAATCCCAAAGATTTGTAAGCCTTATTGATTATTTTTGAGTAGTGTGCATTGAAGTTCATATCGCTCTGAAGTGACTCCCAAATCCCTAATTTCAGTCTTTCTTTCTAGATTATGGCCACCAATATTGTAGTCAATTCAATAATATTTAGTTTTCGTGTAAAGGGCATAACTGAACACTTGATGATATTTACTGACATTTTGTTGTTGTGAAACCATAGAACAATGTTGTCGATGTCTTTCTGTAGTAAAATGCATTCTGAGGAGTAGTTTTAAAGAGTTTAAAATCATCTGCAAAATGAAGTCCTAAGAATGCAGAGAGGCATTTGGGAAGTGGATTAACAAACAATATGAATAGAAGCGGCCCTAAGACAGTACCTTGTGGCGCTCCTGAGGTAGCTGTATATATATTTGAAATACTTTTGCCAATCTTTACCATCAGGATCCAATTAAGCAGGTAAGATTGCAAAAAAAGAAAAGTTGAGTGTGATATTCCCATTGCAAGCAGCCGATCCAGGAGCAGCCCATGATCAACCCGATCAAAAGCCTTCTCACAATCCGTATAAATTACATCTAGCTGAGCTTTGTCCGTTATAGCCTGAGAAGCATATTCAGACAGTATACAGAGATTTGTGATGGTTATTTGATCAGTGACAAAACCGTGCTGGAATCTAGAGATATTTGGTTTGTAATGCGCCATTAAATTTTCACAGAGAATTATTTCAAAATTTTTTCCCATTACAATAATTAAGGTTATAGGTCTGTAGTTGCTGATTTCATTTGTTTTGCCACTTTTATGAACAGGAGTAACTAGAGCCCTTTTTAAAGCTTGTGGGAATTGCATGTTGGTTAATGACAAATTAAATATGTGGGCTAATGGTTTTGCTAGGAATTCGGCTGAACCTTTGTAAATGTAAGTAGGTATACTGTCCGTGCCTGTGGACTTTCTGGATTTAATTTTTTTTATGCTACTCAGTACATCGGACTCAGCTATAGTAGGAAAATTAAATTGGGGTTGATCAGGTGCCGCCCCGAAACTGCCTGGATAGTCGGAGGCCTGAAAAACAGACTTAAAAAATTTAGCAAAGGCATCAGCAATGTCCTGAGGAGTGCCATACGTGGAGCCACCGAAATTCATTGCTCCAGGAATTCCACCTGCTCTAGATTTTAAGCGAGTAAATTGAAGTTGGATCTTGATTTATATTTGTGTCAATATTTTGTTTGTTTGTAATTTGATGTTTTATGCTTTTTTTTAAGGTTCGGTACATATCTGTTTGCACAGAGTCTGTCATGTTTTTTTGCATTAATTTGTGTAGTATATTTTTTTGTTTAATATTTTTTATTAAACTTGGAGAGTACCAAAATGGATATTTTGGCTTATGGGTAATATCTTTTATAACATATTTTGGTATGGCTTGATCTAAAATACTGTAAAATTTAACATAAAACAAATCAAGACAATTATCGACACCTTCACATTTGGATAAGTCTGACCAATCAAGGTTTTTTACCAAATGGTACAGTAAAGCGAAATTACCTTTCTTGTAGTTATAAGAAAATTGCTTTCTTATTAGTTCTTTCATCTCACCTGAGTTTCTCAGAGGGACATCAAGTTCAATGGCGGGATGGAGGGAATCCTCGGCCACCAGAGAAGAAGTGGCTCTGTTTACATTTTTAAGTCCAAAATTTGAAACTAGTAAGTCCAGACATCTGTTTCTAGAGTTTTTAATATCATTATATTGGACTAGGTTGTTAAAATTTAGGAACTCATGGAGTAAGATGTTTCTATCATTATCACAATTGAGGTAAAATGGCAAGTTAAAATCTCCAAAATTAATAAATATTCATCATTTAAAATGCCTTCAAGTAAATTAACATAATTAAAATATAGATCTACCTTAGAATTAGGTGGAAAGTATACTACTGATACATAAAACACATTTTTCTTATATCGCAACTTTACAATTACACATTCAATATCACAGTTGTTGGTATCAATTTCTTTATGACATATATTTTTCTGGATTGCCAAAATGACACCTCCCCCTCGACTGGTAGTAGCATTTCTGTCTCTCCTTACAACATTATACCTATCGCTAAACAGTTCAGATGTATAGATACCTTCATTTAGCCAATGTTAATGCAATTAACTTGTATTCAGTAGATAATACATTTTCAAAAAAGATTGCCGTTTTTGTCCTCAGCCCCCTTATATTTTGGTAGTAGCAAGAAAGTGAGGTGCTCTCTGGAGAAGATTTCTGTGGATTCACTGGGAACCTGCCTCCTCTTGAATAAAAAACGTGACACCAAAGCACCACTGGGCCAAATCTCACTTCGCCAGGCATCACGGAAGTGCTCCTGCTGGATGGTGACCTTCATTGACGCATACAATGTTGGATGTCTGGATGGGTGAATTTCACAAGTTACTTCTGGGAAGTGTTTTAGTAACATCCTACGGAGGTCTTCTGGTTTTGTGGAGGCGTTCAGTCTAGTTACATGTAAGGACACATGTTTTGATACTCCGTGGACTTCAGTTTTATTCGCATTTTTCCTACGAACAAAACGCCTTCGCTTTCGAGCTCTTACGGATTGCCAGTCGTCCTCATTTGGTGTCTCATTGTTTTGATTTGCTAATTGATGAACATTATTTACGATATTTTGCGACTGGGCTAGTAAGATTGCGGCTCCAACGTCTTTTCTAGTGATAATTTTCCTATTTTGGTTTTGTTCTTTCTTTGAGGGTGCAGTGGCACCAACAGCTGATAACGTCATTGAAGTTTGACGCGGATGATGGGAAACAGCTGATGCGAATGAGGCACACGCGGCGTTGCCAACGCAGTTCTGGTTTGAACCCGATGCTGTAGCAACCGACGCTGACGTACAGGAAACATTATCGGCCGGGGCAGAACGCGCATGTGCTGAGCTTGCGGTTGTTGCGGACGCATGTCCATCGATGGGCAGAGATCCGGGGGGTAGCGGGTCAAGCGGGGCTTTGTTTATCTTTGCTTGTGGCGTCACTTCTCCGGAACTGGAGCTAATTATAGTTTTTGTAGACTGGGAATGTATTCTAGACCATGAATGCGGCATTTTAATAGGTCAGACTCACGGCTTAGGCACTCGACTTCTTTCCTCAGGAGTTTGGAAGTATTACAATCCGCGGTACTGCCGCCATTTTCGCCATTTTGACAACAACCGCTTTTGGTAATATTTTCGACGGGTTCGTGGTCCACTATAATGGGCGATTGGGTTTCTAGGGCTTTGATGGCTTCTTCACTAGCCGCTAATTTAGATTTAAGTTCCAGGATTTCGAAATCTTTAGGCGCGGTTGCTTGAATCACCGCCTTGTGTATTTCTTCATCCCTAGCATTATTAGCATATGTCGGACACTGGATGAGGCATTTACTACCGCTAATCACTAACAAACCACTCAATCTTAACGAACATGATAGGTGGTAATCCGCTACACAATTATAACATTTTACACCAACTTTATCTACACCACTTTTACAGTATTTGCATCTTTTGTCGGCCGGCTCCGATGATGTATCTTCATTCGGCGCCATCTTGAATAATAAATAGTAAACATTGAACAGTCAACTAAATACAATTATTTAAAATAAATAAACAATTCTTTATTACAAATGCAAGGTTTCGATAAGTAAATAATTTGCTTATTTGAATCAAATGAATCAAATTGTTATTTCAAATAAAAATAAGGCTTGAACAAATAAAAATTATTTGATTCAAATAACAGAAATTATTTCGAACATATTTAAATTAAAACACGAAGCTTTTGAAACAAATATACCTTAGATTTCAATCAAAATACAAAGGTTTTAGAAAAAATATACGTTATATTCGTTTCAAAAGCTTTGTGTTTTAATTTAAATAGGTTGGGTATTTAAACCAATGTTTTGGGTATTTGTACGAAATAATTTCTCTTATTTGAATCAAAATAGTTTTATTTGTTTTAAATTTATTTTGGTTTGATGTGAACAACGATTATAAAATCACATTGTTTGTTCGGAATAAATATTTATTTCGAACAAAGAAAATCTTAAAAATAAATCAAATAAATATTTTTTATTCAAACAAATACTTGTTTGTCCATTATCAAGCAAATATTTGCTTGAATAAACTTCATTTTTTTGGATCAAATAGTTTTTTCAGTGTACCAACAGTTTATAATGGACTTTACTATGGACTTAATTTCATTAAAATATAATATATAGTTCGATTTTTCGCTTTGATTAAGATTACTAAACAAATTAAAATTGGGTAAAGAGTGGGACAATAGATATTTTGCTATTATAAGTATGTTACACAAATTTGGCTTTCATTTTATTTTAATGTATATATGTTCAGGAAAGGGACATACAAATCGTGAGAGGTAGGCAGCTCTCATATTGTAAGAAAGCAATTTCGTGAAATCTCAGGATAAGTAGTGAGACGCTCGCAACGCTGCTGCCACGAATGCTTTTGTATGTATATGAGAAAGTGGGTGGCGCTATGACACGACGCCGAGCAAATTATTCATCCCCAAACAGCCTTTCTTGTCCACTGCTGAGCATAGGTCTCCCTTAACATCCACCTATTTCGATCCTGAGCGTCCGGACATATTCCAATCCTGGATGTCCTGGGTCGAGTTTATCGAGATTCGTTTTGTATCATCTGTCCCATCAGGTTGATGGATGCCCTCTACTTCTAAACGTATCTTATCTATGTCCCCATTCCACAATTCTTTCGGTATAAGTATCGCTCGTCATCTTTGCTACGTGCCTATAGCCCAATTCCATTTTTTACCGAATTGTTATGATTTCATAAATGTGGGCTAGATAGAAGCACCAATTGAAAAGAAAAAGAGCATTCGATAGGCTTTTCATAAATGGCAAAAAATTTACTCATCCAATTTAACATTTTCAAGTTAGGACGGCATAATTTTAATTTCCCTTTGATTGGTGAGCAGTTTTTAAACTGAATGTATAATGATTGTAAACACTAACTGCCAGAGTAGATGGATATCCAGTTGACAAAAACGGTATCTGTATGTTACTCTAAAATTGAAAATAAGTTTCTCGAAAAAGATAGGGATAGGGCAAATTCTACTTATAGCTGTGGTTCGTTTTTGCTAGTTGAAATAAAGTTATAATAAAAATAATGTAGGTACAACCTTAAACCATTAAGTTCGTTTCACTCTTCTTGCTCTATTCCATTCCTGAAAGAATATGTGTACAAGCGCGGCAGCTAATGTATGTGATGCAATTAAGTAATCTGCCTGTTATAAAACGACCTGTAGCGTGAGAAATTCGAACATTATGTGTTAACTTACAACAAGCAATAATGAATGTAAATTTTCCGACAAACGAAACAAAATACAAGGTAATGGTCGTTTCATTATTGTGAAGTAAGGGAAAAGTGAAAACTATAAATATTTATTCTGCGATTTTAGATGAGATAATAGTTAATAGTTAACTGGAATAAATGGTAGTTGTTATTACTTGAGATAGATATCTGATAATGATACTAAATTTTTCATCAATACGTTCTATGGCGGACACTTTCTAAAATGATCATACACAAATTATACAGTGCGGACGTAAATAGTGGACCCCTTCTTCTAACTTTTGAACCAGAGAAGACACAGTCTTAAAATAGTATTAAATTGACTTGTTTTCTTTTTATTTAAAATTCCAATACCGGTGCTTAAAATTGCATAGGTCAATATGCAATTTTAAGCAGCAAAGGAGGTCATGTGAAACATCGTTAGAATGATATTTCAAATCTCTATTCAGTGGCCACTAGATTTTTAAATTCCTTCTTACCTTACTTTCGAGTTCGACTTATTTTCAACTTAAATTTATATTCCACAAATGAGAGTAATTTAGATTAAAAATACTCAACTAAAATAAAGTTTTGTTACTTAATAAGAATAAGGTCTTCTAAAAATGCAACCTATGGGCTTGAGGGCTAAACTTTCTTTTCATAAATAAACACTTACTTATTTAGCTCACTTGATATATAAATAACTAATCAACGATCATTGCCATTGCGACAGCTATTTTATAAGCTCGATCAAAATGATGCGTGTTTAACTATTTGGTAAATGTTTAGGCAGGAATATTGGGACCTTTTTCTGGGTGATCGAAATTGAACTGGCAAAATTTGTGTACAAATGCTATGAGATAACAGCACTCCTCGCATTGAAAAAATAGCGGAGAGAAATCTAGGCTTGTTTCAGAGGCCCATACTTTTCTAACAAGACTAGTATTTTAGATATGGTAGACGTGGGCACCGTTTGAAAAGGTGCGGTTAAAGTTTCAGAGCCAATTATTTTACTGTCGATAAATCCATGGTACGCATTTCGAAAATTTGCTAAGGTGACTACTAAAGACCGAATTATATCAATAACTCCTACAACTAGAGTCGGTTTTGGTTATATGCAACCAAAAACCTTAACATATATGCAAAAAAAGCATAAATACTGATATGATAAGATGCTTTATTCTCAAAAAAAATTACAATTTGTAGGCAAAGCTAGAGCTAGAGTACAAAACATATAAAAACACAAATAGAAACATGCAATAAAAAGAAAAACAAAAACCTAACTATACAAGAGTTTATACAATTTTGCAAATTGTTGCTGTCTCTCCCCTCTGCTATTTAAAGTATATTTAAACGAGGCTTTAAAACAATGGAGAAGATCCTGCTCTGAAATCGGCGTACCATTAAATGAGGAGACAACCCTCTATACACTCCACTTCGCGGACGATCAGATAGTCATAGCGCAAGACAAAGAAGACCTCGAATTTATGACTCGAAAACTCTTCAAAGAGTACGAAAAATGGGGATTATCAATAAACCGTACAAAAGCCCAGTATTTATGCATAGGTAATGAGAGCAGCAACTTGACCGTGGATGAAAATGTAATAATTAAGGCATGTGAGGAATATACATATCTAGGTACAAAAATAAACCACAGTGGACGCACGGAAAGTGAAATAGAACAAAGAATTATGAAAGGAAAGTAAGTTATAGGCTGCTTAAATTCAATCCTGTGGTTCAAAAACATCTCCCGACAAAAAAAAACAACTCCTGTTCAACTCAATCTTTAATAGCATAGTGTTATATGGATGCGAAATATGGCAGCTGAATAAATCCTTAGAGCGTCGTCTATTAGCACTAGAAATGGACTTCTGGCGAAGAGCTGCTGGAAAATCCAGAATGGAAAAAATACCCAATAACCAGATTAGACAAACTATGGGAGTCCAGACAACAATAATAGAAGAAATCGAACGCAGACAGCTAACATGGTATGGCCATGTCGAACGAATGGATGAAGGAAGACTCCCCAAACAAATACTCAACTGGATGCCAACTGAGAGGAAAAAGAGGGGAAGACCAAGGCCATCTTGGATAGTAGGCATCCAAAAAGCAATGTCTGAGAGAAACTTACATCCAGGAGATTGGAACGACAGAAGAAGCTAGAAAATGGGAACCGGAAGGCGTAAAACGCTATAGAACCGGAGATATATATATTGCAAATTGTACGTGGTCAAAATATTATATAAAATATTAAATATGAAAATATTTAACATCAAATTTTAAACACTAAACACCAAACATTAAACATTAAACATGAATTCATTAAACCAGTGTCTAAGATGCTCAAAATTAGGTACTTATTAATTAAAAAAGTCGTTGACTCCGTATAAGCAAAGAATATCCTACAAAGAATACTAAGGTGCGTACAGACTTGGCGAGACGAGCCCGAGACGCGCCGCGAGACGAGCGCGAGGCGCGCCAAGAACCGAGACGCTCGCGAGTCTTACTGCGATCCATAGATCACGACGCGCCAAACCATTTTTTATTCATTTATTTGTGATTTGTCAGTCATCGAGGAAACATGGCGGAGATTTCTGAAATCCAAAGCGCAGCAGCCTGTGCCGTATTATGTCGCGGCGCACTGTTAATTGCAGCATCCTTGAAAAGAAACAAAATTGTAGATGGTGGAGTACTGAACTATATAAAAAAAGATCCGGTTAGGCATTGCTGAGAGATTTAAACTTTCACCACGTGAGTGGGCAGTATTAAAACTTCACCCGTATGACCCCAACTGATTTCGAAAAAAATTTATCAAAAATTGAAAAAGAAATTTCTAAGGAAGCAGATTTGATGAAGCCAATTTTAGCTCAAGGCAGGGAAAGCATTTAGTCTTAGCTATAATAGCCTCTATCTTTGGGGTTACATAGATTTTGATTGATAGAGCTCTATCAGCTATATCTGAGCATCCTCAGTACACTCCACCTTTGTAACTGATAAAAATAAAAAAAATAACAAAATAAACGTGGTCGCTTCGTCGTCCCTCACTCGTAGTCGTCTCGTAGCTCGTAGCGCGCTGCACTTATAGCCGTCCACACTGAGCCTCAAGCATACTTTGATGTTTCGTCGAAAAACCGACTGGCTATGGATCGGAACGAGACGCTCGCGAGCCTACCGCGAGATCCGTCCACACTTGAAATTTTGGCTCGGCTCGCGGCACGTCTCGTGCTCGTCTCGCCAAGTCTGTACGCACCTTAAGAATATTCTTTGGTATAAGCCTCTCTCCAGCAAGTATTTCTTTTTTTTATGGCAGTGGCACACACTAAAGGGAGAACCTATGGCGCTCGACGAGCGGTGTTTGTGCGAAGATGTTGATTGACACGGTTCTTGAATAGTTGTAGGTTGTAATTAGTGGGAAACAGATGTCCTGGAAGTGAGTTCCACAGTGATGCAGTGCGCCAGACAAAGGAGTTCTTGTAAAGCGATTTTCTAGGTGTTTCTAGTTGTACAACAAACTGGTGCGCTCTTGCCGTCTGTCGTGACTGTCTGACAAGAGTTGCCAGGGGCGGAATGATGCGGGCCAAATCCTGGGAGCATCTGCCGTGAAAATATCTGTAAAACAAAGACATCTCGGCCACATGTATGCGGTGTTCCAGACTATCCAGATTCCGGGTCAACTCCGGGTCGCCGACGAGACGCTCAGCTCTCTTCTGAATGAAATCCAGCAGCTTTAGGGTATGCTTTGGTGCGGCACCCCAGATATGTGAGCAATATTCTAAGCACGGTCTTATTTGCGCTTTGTACAGCAAGAGCAACTGCTGCGGTGTATAGAGTTTTTTGTTGCGAAATAGCGCACCAAGCTTCTGGGAGGCTGATTTTGCGATGTTAGCAACATGGTCATGCCATGACATATTGCTGTTGACCGAGACACCCAGCAGTACGAATGACGAGGATGAGGAAATGGTCGATCCTGCCATAATCATGTCAGGGCTCGCAGTATTTGCCCTCTTGGTAAACGTTGCTGCTTGGGTCTTTGCTGCCTTGAACTGGACCAAAGTTCGGTCGCCCCAAGTTTGAACTTTCTCCAGGTCTTGATTAATAGCTGTAATCTGCCCCTGTCTGCGGTGATGAGTCTCAGTCGTTGGTAAGGGTTTTTCTGATCTAAAGTGGGAGACAAGGGTACTGTCATCTGCAAAACTGTAAACAGGATTATTCGTTTCGATCAGCAGGTCATTAATATAGATGAGGAACAGAGTTGGTGAAAGTATTGCGCCCTGAGGCACGCCCGCGTTGATGGTGAATGTGTCCGAGATGTGTCCATCGACTGCAACGTGTAGCGATCGGTTCTTAAGGAAACTGGCCAGCCAGCTGCAGAGAGAGGCTGGGAGTCCGAAGGACGGCAGTTTGTTGAGCAGTACGTCATGCCAAACTCTGTCGAATGCCTTTGAAATATCCAACGCAATCGCTCGAGACTCTCCGTAATTTTCAATTGCCCTACTCCATATATGAGTGACATAGGCCAATATATCTCCTGTCGATCTCTCTTTGCGAAAACCGTATTGATTATCGCTGATTATTCTGTTGTTCTCGAAGTACTTGAGTAGTTGCTAGTTGACTACACGTTCCATGACTTTGGAGATTATTGGAAGCAAGGCAATTGGGTGATAGTTTTAAGGCGTGGTTTTCTTGCCTTTTTTTGGAACAGGTTGCACTCGAGCGACTTTCCAAGAGGATGGGTAAATCCCTTTTCCATAAGACAGAGAAAAAAGCCTGGAAAAAACGGGTGTTAGTTCGTTGACGGAGTTCTTTAGCACGATGGCAGATATTCCGTCCGGTCCTGATGCCTTTTGCGTATCTAGTTCTTTAAGAATTTTGCGAATATCATGGTGATGAAACTTGACTTCTGCCATGGTAGTGTTGATGTTCGATATGGTAGGGAGAGTCTTGCCTTGGGGCGTCTAAGCTAGAGTGCGATGAAAACATTTTGGCGAGCATGTTTGCTTTTTCCTTGGCTGTAGTCGCCATGATGCTACGTTCGTCCGTCAAAGGTGGGAGAGACGTTTTTATAAAGTTGTTACTTACTGCCTTTGCTACCGACCAGAAATTCCTGGAACCACTGGGACATTGCAAAAGTTTATTCCTGATCCTTTGATTGTGTTTGTCCTTAGTTTCGTCGATCACACGTTTGCATTCGTTTCTCGCTTCGACAAAATAATTGTGATTTTCAGCGGTCTGATTTTACTGCCAGTACTTGTAGGCTTGCTGTTTCCTACCTACAGCTCTTTCGCATCTTCTGTCGAGCCAGGGCTTTCCTTTTGATGGTAACTTGATGGAATTTGGGATGGATGCTTCCATTCCTGAGGAGATTACTTGCGTGATCTCTTCGCAGCAGACTGACGGGTCGTCAGTGCCAAAGCAGACGTCGAGCCAAAGAAAATCTAGGTAGAACTCCCTTAGATCGTCCCAGTTTGCAGAATTCTAATGCCAGATTCGAGGCAATGGTGGGTCTTTCTGTATGAGTGGCAATTCACACACCGTTGTAACAAGTTTGTGGTCGGAAGTACCTAATGGCGGACCAACTGTAATTTTGTACTGGTCAGGATTGGTGGTTAGAAAAAGATCCAGGAGGGCAGCGAATTCACCCCTCTCTGAGATTCGAGTATGATCTTAAAGCTCTGCGAAATGCGGGAAAAGATGTTATTGACTTCATTTCAAATGGCAGATAATTGTGCATTTTTTTTGCGAATATCAGAGCTTTTAACTAACTCTGAGCGTGGGGTTGGCAGATAAAGATCATGCTCGGTATTCCTAAGTGGATAGTTGTGAGATGGTCTATCTGGAATAGCAGATACTTGCTTGCGGATTAAGCAAACAAATTCAAATATGAATAAAGAAGAAAGAGTTAATAATTTAAAATTTTTGAAGAAATCCTGGCAGTGAGTTCTACTGTTTAGTCTCAGTGTGTATCGAAGAGCTCTCTTTTGTAGCTTGAAAATACGGTCAAATTGAGTCGCACAACACGTACCCCAGAATGGAAGGGCGTATCGGGTGCGACACAAAAAGGCATAATAGACTGTTCTAGCAGTTGACAGGGTAAGTTCCTTGGAAATAGTTCTGAGCGCAAAACAGGCAGAACTTAATTTTTTTGATAAGGCATCGACTTGAAAGTACCACTTTAAATGGTTGTCCACGACAAGCCCCAAGAATTTCACAGATTCAACGACGTCAGTAGTAGTGGTGTTATGAAGTACAAAAGATTGCAACGTACTTTTATATGACAAAACTTTAGTTTTAGAAACGTTGAGGCACAGGAGATTAGAATCGCACCATTATTTAATGGTGATTAAGTCACTAGATACAGTTCTGTGAAGCTCCGTAATATCCGGGTTGCTCCAAGTGAAACGAGTATCGTCCGCAGAGACACAGTTTACCGCTAATTTCGAGACAAGCAATGTCGTTGATAAACAGCAGAAACAAAATAGGACCTAGTACTGAACCCTGGGGTACTCCACAATCTATTGGCTTGCAAGAAGACATCGATGTATCAACCTTTACAAGCTGACTTATGTTGTTAAGATAAGACTTAAACCATTCGAGAGACACTCCTCTGAATCCGTAGTACTACAATTTGTTAATTATGATGTTATGATTTACACAATCTTAAGCTTTTGTAAAATCACAGTAAATTGTTGCTGTAGAGTGATGGTTGTTCAGGTTGGAGTATACATAATTAAAGAGGGAAAACCTAGCATCATTTGTGCATTTGTTACTTAAAAACCCAAATTGATGGGTAGTAAGTATTTTATATTTAGATAGATAAGATAGAAGCCTTTTTTTTACTAATCTTTCAATGATCTTTGATAACGTAGGAAGGAGTGCAATTGTGCGATAGTTCAAAGCTTGGTCTTTATCTCCTCCTTTATGCAAGGGAATAATTATTGCCGTCTTAAGACAGTTTGGAATAACCCCAATTTGGAATGACTTGTTAACTAAAGTAGTAAGATGGTTTAATGTGCATCCGGCGGGTTTGAGAACATTTTCAGAGTAAGCCCATCAGTCCCAGATGAGCATTTGTTTTTAATGTCTTTAATTGTGCTGTGAACCTCAGCAAATGCTACAGGCGTAAAGAAGAAACTGTATAAATTCACATTAGCATTAGAGAGGTATGATGAAAGTGGATCATGAGAAGGAATTATGGTGTTCATTAAATCCATTACAAATTAATTGATTAGGTTCTCAGGTGAATTAGCGTTACTGCCAGACGAAGAAGTCTTATTCCTTAAGTCATTCACAATAGACCATGATTCTTTAGCAACGTTACTGGATTTAGCCAGCCTCTCGTTATAATAAATGTTCTTGGCAGCTTTTATAGTTATATGATAGACTTTTAAGTTTCACGTAATCATGAAATGCATGATATACTAAATGCATGATTACCAAAAAGTCGAAAATGGGCCGAAGGGATTCTTGAGCAGCACACACACTGGAAAAGTCAACATTAAGGTCGTCACACAAAATTAATTTGCTTTTTAAAGGCAGGGACTCAAGCAAGCTCAGTAATCTTTGACTGAATATATGCATGTCTACGTCAGGTGTTCTGCAATGCATGTGCAGCGATAAAATAACAAAATTTTAATTTTCTAAATTAAATTTTCTCTAAGTTAGGGGATTGAGTATTGAATAAAAATAAATTAAAGCCGGGATTTATTGAATCACAAATACAATTTTCCTATATCAATTTATATCAAACTAATATTAATATTAAATTGAAAAATTATAAAATGCACTGGTTATTACGTGTGCTTCAAGCTTCAAGGTTTTGAACTTTAAAATTGTGGCGTCTATCACAAAGGACATATTTGTACAAAAAAAACGATCTTTCTTGATCTAAAGAAGTTATAGGGCAAAATTTTAATTTTGTAACTAAGGCAGGTTCAACTACCAAATTATTTAGAGTTTTCTCTGACATTATCTCTACGACCTACCTTAAAGCATGTGTTTTTTCTATTAAACTTTCTAATTTTGCCACTACTGTTTTTCCTAGCTCACCTCGTATTTGTTTGCAATTTTGTACGCATCTCTCTATTATATCCACCGACTCTGGTAGACTTGCTTTTAGTTGTAAAATACTGTCTGCTAGTTACACTTAATATACATTAACTGTTGTTACACTTTAACATTTTGAACTAGCAGAAATTTGGGAAATTAAGTCTTTCAATTTATGGAAATTATCTGCATAAAATATTGCCGGATGAATACATCTGGTCACGACAGGCTCAGGGAATGATAAACTGCACTCTTAATGGTGCCTTTATGAATATTGATTTCATATTTTCATTAGGTCATTGACCAACAGGAAGGAAGCTGTAATAATTTCCGCAACCCTATTAATCCGTGAACTAGGCAAGTTACATGAAATGAATTTTCATAAAATATTTTAAAATCTGTCCTCCCTTTATCGTATACGACGCAGCATCGTACAATAGGACAAGAATTTGATCTATAGGAACTGAATTCAGCAAAAGGAAATTTTGCTGCTGTAAGGTTGTTTGTTTTTTCCAGTTCTTTGACAGCTCTGAGGTAAGCTTTTCTAGGTTATTCTTCTGTGAGTTTGCCGACCATTGTTTAGTCGACGATAATATACATATGGTTACCTCCAATTTCGATCCTTATTTCATTTAGTACAGTAGCAAACACCTTTCCAACGACGTTTTTTCTTATAATGTTGATTCATCTGGAGCATTAAATTTTGCAGAAAAGCCTTTACTTGCCGGTTGGTCAGCTTGCTTAAAGGAATATTAGCAGTCAAAAACGTTTTGCAAAGATCTTCGTTAAATTCTGACTGGCCATGGTTTTCGAATTTAAAAGTCTCAAAAGACTGCTTCAACTTTGAGTGAATGGGACCGGACTTCATCTTGTTAACCCTAGCAATGTAAGACGGCAAGGCGTCTTAATGTGTTGCTCTATTTAGAATTGAACAAGGTTTGCAAAAAACGTAATCGCTGTCCAAAACACGTTCTGGATAAGGCTTGAACCATTTCGACATAATCCCCCCTTTAGTTTTCATTTTCACTTCGTTTGGGCGTACAATACTAGCTGTGGCTACGACAAAGGACAACCTCGATAATACTGGTAAACTGTAACAAATGTGAAGAAATATAGGTAAAAGGTAAAGAAATTCTTTATTACTTTATTATAATAATAATATTCACTACATCTGTTTATTGCTCTCTTAGGAAAATTCCAATCTAAATCGAGTTTAGGTGTTCAGGCGGCGGGGCGGCGGGGACCATAAAACAATAACGCAGAAATCTCATAATAAGCTTGGATATGCCAGTGGCGTAACAAGATGACTTGGGACCAGAGGGCAAATACATTAATGCCCCCACCCCCGCCGTTAATAAATGCAAGTGTTAAGTTTTATCTATTTCAAATGTAAACTAAGGTTGGGTTCTATTCCAATGAAACTCGATCGTAAATAAAATATCAACCAATATTGGCATTTTACTGTAAAAAACAAATACTTAATTCTATTTTCGTTAATTAACTTGTGAGATTGCACCACTCCTGCTTTGCTGAATTGAATGCCATTTATTTTCAATCTCTCAATGCAAATAAATACATTCTTAACTGTTTGGAAGGAACCACGCAATAACTCCGGTGTCAGTGAAATGTCTAATTATAGACCGGTGCCCATATTGTCAGGTTTTGCAAAGGTATTTGTGCTGCCCTTGTATGAAAATAAAGTTAAATATAAGTTAGGACATATAATTTCTTCACATCAACATGGGTTCTTCAATGGCCGGAGTACTGCAATCAACTTAGTGCAGGCTGTAGGTAGGACAATGGATGATGGGTCTCAAGTGGACACAATATACAACGATTTTTCTAAAGCATTCGATCGTGTGGATCATTGTATATTGCTGTGTAAGCTGTGTGAATTGGGTTTCAGTGATAGCTTGGTGCTGTTTTTTTTTTAAATCATACTTCAGTGATCGTTTGCAATACGTTGAAGTTCGGGGTCACAAATCTAACAAGTTCAGAGCAACAAGTGGTGCCCCCCAAGGCAGCAATCTCCTCTCTGATTTTTGTATTATTTATCGAGGATATAGGTCTTGGGGTATCAAGCAATATATTTATGTTTGCCGGTGATTTGAGACTGTTTAGGGTTATTATTGATCACTCTGATTCTGTAGCATTGCAGGAAGACTTGATTGCAGTTTAACACTGATGTGAAAGAAATAATTTACTATTTAAGAAATACTTCGAAATGCTATGACATATTCCAATAAGCTAATTTTCCGTATAATCTGGGACTTACATTAAGCGAACGTTGTAATACCTTTAAGGACTTAGGTGTGACATTTGATACTAAACTTTCCTTTGGATCTCATATTGATCAGATCTGTAAAAAGACTTTGAAGATGTTGGGCTTTATTACTAGAAATCCGATGGATTCAACAGCATTAATATAATAAAAACATTATATTATTCCTTCGTTCGACCTGGTTGGGAGTAGGACTCTTGCAATAGTTTGAGAATATACAGCGAACATTCTTAAAACTTTTTATCTTCAAGCAGAATGAAGTTTTTCCAGGCAACACCTCGACTATAATGTACTTCTGGCCTATTATCAGATACCTTCTCTGATTAATCGAAGAAATTATCTGACTACACATATTTTCTTTAAATTATGCAATTTTCTCATTGACAGTCTGGAGTAATTAGCACAAGTCAATTTTCATATTCCTGCATATTGTATCAGATCATCACCAATTTTTCAATTACCGACACCCCCGACTAATTTCTTAATTAAAACCTTCTATATTTGGCCATGAGTATTTATAATAAGTCGTGTAGTGATATTGATATTAACTATTTTTCTCTGCATCAGTTCATAAGTGAAGTAAAGAGTAAACTTCTATATACTGCACTGTAATTGTTTTCATTTCTTGTTTTGAATTTGTTCTTTTTTAAATTTTTATATTGAATTTGTTGCATCATTGTAATTAGTTTTTAAACTTAATTGTAGGTAAGTAAAAATTGTCTTATAAATGGATGTTAATTTGTTAGACAATAAATATTATTATTATTATTATTATTATTATTATTATTATTATTATTATTATTATTATTATTATTATTATTATTATTATTAACATAGTACTTACGGACAGAAATAATACATAATTTTACTCTAAGTAGATCATTGAGCAACAGACACATTTATCTATTTAATGTTAAGGTAGGTGATGATTTTCTTTTGATTGGAACTATTACTGGGTATATAGGATGTTCATAAGTAATACGAAAATATGTATTTTCTCCAAACAACTAGAAATATCCAGTGCCTGATAAATATTCAATGCCTGATAAATAATAAAATAACAAATACTGTTATATTTTTTATAATTTAAAAGTTCCCTTTTCTAGCATTTTTATTAGCAAATTCGTTTACCAGAGTGATTAAGTCCATTTCATAAGCTTTCAATTCAATTGAAAGTAAAGCTAAGCTGCTTAATCTACTTTGACTCATTTGCGATCTTAAGTAGTCTTTAATTTACTGTGCCATTCTTACAGGCAATGTTAAAACAATAAAAATGCCGTAAAAATTTGAATAAAATTACTTTCACACATTCAGTATTGCTTAATAATTAACTAAAAAAAAAATCCCTATCCGACATATTAATATTTAAATTGGTTTTTACGATACTTAAAAAATGTTGATACCTATTCAATTACATAAGGCTCTATTATTTGTATGATTCCTTAAAATAAATAAATTCATATATGTTTTATAGTAATATATAGGTTCCTATTTTTTAATTTCTGGGATGACTGATTGGACCCCCATTAACATCGCGGGACCCCCGAGCATTGCTCCCCTTTGTTCTATTATAGTTGCGCCACTGGGATATGCAATAGTTCTTAAAATACGCATTTCGCCTTCAAAAACACAAAAAATATGCAAAAAGCCTTTATATGTAAAATATATACAATCCGGTCTTTACTGATTATAAATTTTTTATGTTCGTTAATTTTCCCAAACATGTTGTTTATTATGTTGCCGTATTGTTTGTTATGTTGTTATCGATTAACACATTATTTTGGTTAAAATGTATATTTTAGATTTAAAATTGCAATATCATAATAATATGTGAGATGGAAACGATTTTTTTGATTTTAACTACTTTTAATTTAAAATAGCTGTTACGCAAAATCAAATTAAGTAAATTGAAAACTCTAGAACTAGAAATAGAGGGTCAAAATAGCCTTCAAACGCTGTCACATGACGCCACGTGCATTTAAAATTTTCAAGATCATATTGCCAACAGCGCCATCTGTCAACGTTATATTGTAATTTTATTATACGTGATTTTTATCTGGTTTCCCAATCTTGGGTTGGTCAAAAGTTAGGATGGGGTCCACTATTTACGTCAGCAAATGCTCTAAAGTTGTTCAGGAAGAACGTGCACTTTTTTATCTTGATTTTTTCTTTGCACCCGTAGTAATCTCTATCTTTCACCAGCACAAACCAATATCCAAATGTTGTAAATTACTTACTTTAACCGGTGATACCCAATATTCTCATTATTTCATTTTGTGTGAAGCGGTCTCCCTAACTTATCTGCAAGGTTCTTCGTTGCGTGTCTTATAATGTAAAAATTTAGCCCCTTTTTTTCAAAATTAAGATATACTTTGTCACAGGGCAGTGATTACGCAAATGCCAAAAACAGTTTCCAGATATTGCCATAGACTTCAAATAACTCTGATGATGTAACCCAAAAAATTGTGATAAATATTACCAATTTCTCTATTCTTATATAATGTAAAAATATCATAATTAGCGCAATAACACAGAAATCCCAATTCCCCCACGTGGCATATCAGACGCTCATCACTTTCATTGTAGATATAACTACAGTTGTCTAGTTTCACGACTTTTATAGTATGCATTATATCATCATAAAGGATGTATAAAACGATAATATCCTGCTTGCGATTAAAATGTTATTTTAATTTAATAATTGCCTTTTGTACCATTGCTTGTAGTTTTTATAAATAATAATCGTGTATACTTAAAATTACACTAAGTCACGCAACGAGTTCCACTATCCATATTAGAAGGACATATAATAATACTAATGTTAATTGAAAAAGGTTTCCTATACAGAGTGTCGTTCCGAAATTAGTGTAAAAGATTTTAATAGCGTATCTAACTCTAAAATAGACTCTAGTTTCCTTAATATACATATGTCGAAAAATTCACGTTAACAGAGTTACAGCCCTTATCAGGTTTCCTCCTGGAGATAGTTTTTAATCCATATTTCCGAAACGGTTACAGCTATGCCTTTGATATGTTAGTATTCGGGTAATTTTCAAATGAAGATTTTGTTTCTCTAATTAGAAAATCAAAGTTTTAGTCAGAGGCGTAACATTTGGAATGGTAAACGTCAATAAGCTGTCCACATTTTTGAGGATCAACATTTAAAATTTTTTCTTATAAAATCTGAAATTTTGGGATTTCATAGGTAACTAAGATATTTTTGATTTCTATCGCTAGGATAGCTATGCATGGCAGACACCAGTAGAAATACAGAAATACACGTATTAGAGTAAGCAATTAATATATGAAAATAATTCGTCAGTACTGAATTTTTTGCTAGAAGCGGACTTAATAACCCTTTTCCTCTGTTTTTATTCAACGTGAACCATTTTTCAAGTCGGGAGTTTGCCGATATGCATTTTGTTTGCGGGTATTGCAACGGAAATTCGACAGCAGCAGTGGGCGAATATCGTTAGGCGATTTCCGGATGAACCAGTGCCATCTTTTCGTGTATTTCCAAGAGTGCGTAGAAATTTGATAGAACATGGAACATTGCAACGTCTTCGAGAACAAGGGCATTCCTTAATAGAGTATGACTTTGAAAACGCTTTAAATTACGTTGTGGAAAATTATATTGGCTCAGACCACTTTCCACAATCACTAACATACCAAAATCTAATGTAATAAATAAAAATGACGGCTTATAGGTAAGGGTGAATTAACCACCATTTCTAGTATTAGAAGGTGATTAAACTTCTTAGTATTATCTTGTCTGTTGTATGGAAACAGTGTAACCATTTTAAAACTTTATATAGGGGTGATTTACCCGTGTTTCTAGTATTGGAAGCTGATTAGAACTTCCCATGTAAATGGTTATACATAGAGGTAGGGATGATTTTACCCCTATCTCTGGTATTAGAAAGTGATTCAAGCTTCCTATATAAATGGTTGCTTATAGGTCAGGGTGATTTAACCCACATTTCTAGTATTAAATGCTGAGTAAACTTCTTATATATAGGCAAATCAAGGTAGAAAAAAAAACAAAAAGTTGGGCCTACCAGGTATTTTACATACTTGACGAACTAGAAGAACTTCTTTTTGATCTTCCATCTTTTGGAACTTTTCTCTTTTGAAATATTTATTTTTAAAATATTCACTACATATGTATATACTGCACTGTTGGCATTGAGAAGCGTAATGAATGGGCCCGCTGTGTGGGCTGTGGATATGGTGGGTTGGGTCGGTTGTTCACTCTGTTTCAACATAGTATACTGTCAGCGCTTTGCAGCAACTATAGGGTGTTCTATTAGGAACGGACCATGAACTATAATTGTTATTAATCCCTATTATGACTCGGCAAGTAATGTTAAATTGTTTTTAGATAGGAAGAGTAACGCACATCCAGGGTCTTCATCCGTATAATTTTCAAAGAGTGCAGGAATTAAAACCTGAATACATTCCTGCGAGAGTAGAATTTTGTCGGTGGGTTTTAGATAAGCCCAATACTGCGTTAAGAAATATTTTGTGGACAGATGAGGCCGTATTTATAAAGGATGGATCCTTAAATTTCCACAATACACATTATATTGGGCCAACGAGAATTCGAAGGTGGTTAGGCGCACTCACTTCCAGACTAGCAATTCAATAAATTTATGGCCTGGAGTTATCGAAGACAAACTAATTGGATATAATGAGATTCCCAATCGTCTCAATACTGACAGATATTTGCACTTTTTAGAAAATCATTTAGAAGGGTTACTAGACGCCCTCCCATTAAATGTCAGTCGGGAAATATACTACCAACATGACGGAGCGCCGGCTCATTTTGGGAGGCACGTAAAAAATTGGTTGAATGACAATTACCCAAATAGAGGGATAGGCAGTAGTGTACTGTGGTTCATAGCCTATATATCTATATGTCATAAATGTCCATACTATTAAATATGAGTTTTTACGTAAAATTTGAACAAACCTACCTTTGAGAAGATTTGTCAAGTTCATACCTAATTGATATGCCAAAAATGTTGATAGGCTATTTTAAACGCAGTGGCATGTTAAAATAAAATAATTTAGAACCTAATGATCAAGTTGTCAAAATATGTTTTATAGGAATGCTAATCTGTAAACAATATATTTATTTACCAGCATCATAATATAAAAACATATAGAGAACATTACTTTAAAAAAATAAAAGCCAACCCTTAATTACAATAAATAATAAAATAGAAAAAGTTTCCAAAATTAGTGTTACTCATTTATTATTAAATATTTTGCATCTTTTGACAAAAATGATATTTGATAAAGTTTCTTAACTCCTGAGATATTATGTGGATTTGAGGTTAAAAGTAATCTGTTCATAAAATCTAGATTAGTGTGTTCCCTGCCGTTTTTCCTGGTATGATTTAGTCTAAACTTTTTGATATCCTTGCTTTTGGCTTCCATAGCTTCTTCAGATAGCTCAGCAATCGACAGGATACAATTACTTATAACTAGTGATGCAAAATTACTGCCAATTTATTTTTTGGTAAGAATATTGGTAATATTACGTAATATTACGTAATTTTCGATAATATTGCTAAACAGCGTCGAAAATCTCTCTTTTTAAAATACGCATAGGAGAAAAGGCCGATCCACCGAAAGAACAGAGCTTCGCTATATTAACTGATAATTGCCCTAAGTAGATGGCTTCAAAAAGTTTGATAACATACAAAATAATTGAACTTTAAACGTTCATCACGGTCTAATACAAATTTTCAACCTAAGTACTAAAAAAGACAAATCGGTTAAATTTATGTACAGGGAGGCTCGAATTTTAGTATATGTATGGAGAACTCAAAACCCGTAAGAAGATACAGTGTCTGTCAACTTAGGGCAAAATTGCGCATTTAGGTACCTAAAAATATGCCGTTTAGAAAGTTTTAAAACTCCGAGTATTTCCGGAGATATCCGGAAAAAATCCGAAATATTAAAAAATCGTTTTATTTTTTCCAGAGCTTATTTAAAAACTGATTTCAGATTGAATTGCACTTTTGCATTGCCACTTTTTTTGCTCTATCCAATGGTGACATCCAGCATAGAATCCGACGTTTCGTCTTCAAGGGGTCATCATCGACTTTCTTTTTTTAAATATAATTTTTTTTATCGTTTTTCAGATGATATTGGCGTTATTAATATGAATATGTGCTTTTATTTTTCTTTATTCGTTTTTTATTATTATTTTTTATTTTAATTATTTATTTTAGTTTTGGGTAAAAAATAAACGAACCTGTTTATTTAATTTTACTATTTTTTATTTTTTTTGAAAATAGGTTTCAATTTTCCACTTAACAGAAAACAAAATAAAATGTTTTTATAGAATATGCAAATTTCAAAAATAACAAACTATTTCAAGTTACGCCAAAGCAAAATAAGTAACTAAAAAAAAATAAAAATAAAAAATAAAATAAAAAATAATTAAAAACACATGTTCATATTAATAACGCCAGTATCAACTGGACTCTGTTATGCAAAAAGCTACCAACCCTCATTATATGGAAAAATGAGATAATCAGGTATTCTGGTCAATAATTTATAGTTCTTTATTCTGCAAAAACCTTCCAACCCAATGTCGACTCTAGACCTTGAAAATGTCCATGCCGAAAAATCAGTGAATAAAAATATGTACTCTTCAGTTTAGCTTAAAACTTCCAACCCACTTGGTTAACTCACTAGATTATAGAATTTAAATTCCGCGGTCTGCATTAGCCATCCAAGTGGGATGGTAGCTATGCAAAACGGTGACATTCTAAATCAGTATTCGTTGACCTGTATGGGTAAATATCCATTTTTATTGTACCAAAAATTATGGATAAGTGAGTGAGTGATAAGCAAGTTTAACGGGCGAACATTAAGAATAATGTCCAATTATGGAAAACCTGGAACTATATTAAAAATCGAAAGTACATAATAATTATATTCAGTACATTTTTAAACTAGATTTACCTACGATCATTTTGGATATTTTACAATAGTTCCTGGGATATTATTTATATAAAATTTAATTTAGTCTAGTCCTTAGAGTAGAGATGCAACTAGTTAAATATAATTCTTAAAAAAGATACATTGTGGGTCGCCTATAGATATATTGTGGGTTGGTAGGTTCTTGCAGATTGACAAATAAGGCAAATATTACAGATTCTTATGAACTCATTTTGTATATTTTATAATAGCATCTGGGATATTATTCAATTAAAATTTAATTTAGTCTGATCCTTAGAGTAGGTTTTTGCAAATATTACAAATTCGTATGTACCAGATTAGTAATAAATAATTATTTAACTTGAAATGATTTTAATACAAAGTGGGGTGTTTCGACATGCACCCTTCATTGCCTCTTGGTTTATGCGATGTTTGCATATAAAAATCGGTTGTTGCAGAAGAATCACAGGCTAATAATAGTGGGATAGTTAAAAATTTTGATCAAAACAGAACCTGAGGTGGTTAAACCTAATTCAAATAATAATGCACTAAATTTATTGGAACATGCCATTAATGACACTCATGATGTTTAACAAGAAACTGCCATGAGAGATTCTAAGTAAACTTAAGAACCTGCAAGAAATGATGCATCTTATACCGGCAGATGCTCTGCCCTTTTATACCAACTTAAAATCTGGCAAACATATTGTTGAAGATGTAGATGGATTCGACGTGGAGGTGCTAGATTTTAATGTTGATACAGTGTAGATGCTTAAGTTAACCGAATTTTGTATTTTCCTTTCATTATTCTTAAATATAAAAATTTGTTGTTACTTGTTTTCGCAAACCCCTACCAAGCCACAAAGTTTTTCTTATTTTTGAAAAAATAAAAATAAAAACCTGTAATACTGTATAGTAAGAGGATACTTGTACTATTGCTACAAATTGTTTGTATGCCATTGATACAGAATTTATGATTTAAAAAAAAATCAAACACGGATATCTCCCAATTATTGATTTGAGGCTTGGAAGCTTTTTGCATAACATGGCCCAACTGAAAAACGATATAAAAAAATTAAAGTTCGTATTTAAAAAAAGAAAGTTGATGATGACCCCTTGAGGACGAAACGACGGATTTGTCAAAACTTTGGTTTTTTTCCGGATATCTCCGGATATACTCACAATTTTAAAACTTTCTAAACGGCATATTGTTAGGGACGTAGCACCAACTTGCGCCACTTGCGTATATAACAAAATAAAATCAAAAAAGAAAACTTAAAAAAAAACTTGCGCATTGCATGTCATGTGGACCACCGCGCTATCGCTACACGTGTTTTACTGTGTCCCAACAAGCAAAAAATCTATTATGAATTTTAAAACGCGGCGAAGTTTACGTAACCGAGTACGTAACATTAGACGGAATATTACCGATAATATTACCCGGAAAATTACCGAAACTTTTAGGGAATATTACGGTAACAAAGGAATGTTACTCAAGGGGAATGGTAATATTACGTAATATTACTGTTACTTCTGATGGTAATATTCGGACCGTGCATCACTACTTATAACCTCAGATCCATGAGTCAGTATATTACGAATGGAAGCTGGAAGGCAGTACCATGGAAAAGCTTCGACCAACTTCTTTGCAGTTTCAATTCCATAGTCCCTGAAGCTACGACCATTTATTTGGTATTCAGAATTCAGAGCTTCTAGAATTGAACTGCATCGGCATATTAACTCTTCTGTAATTCCAATTATCTCGGCGGATATTGTGGTATTTCTAAAAAGAAAATCGCGCCGTCTTGCCGCCGCCTCGGTCGTTAGACGTACCACCTTCTCCTACCTTCGGTTTGTCGATATGTAAACCTAGTCTGTTTCTAAATTCCTGTTGAATCTCCCATTTTCTAAACTCAACTTTAAGCTTTTCCTTCCGGGCTTGCCATTTTTTAGTAATTATTTTATATGAAACATGAATTAGATGTTCAAAAATTCTGATATAGGCGTGAAGAGGCGATAGACCAAATTCAAAAGTTTTTTCGTTAGTAGCAATATCATTCATCTCCTTTGGAGTCGCCCTACCAATGTAGGACCTTGCAGAAGAAGTTTCGGTTAAGGCACTACATATTTTTCCATCGATCATGGTTAATTGTATTTATTTGTACAACTATCTCTATTTTTGTTTCATTTAGATGACTTATTATTTCTTTAAAATTTATTTGTTCTGATTTAGACACCTTTGAGGTTTCTATTTTAAATTCAAATCTTATCAAACAGCAGTATCTAAAAATATATAGAAATGCAATAATAAGCAAAGGGAATCATAGTTAAACTTATACATGTTATAAAAATTAAAATGCAGCAAAAAATACCTGGTATTGGAAGGACGAGGATTTTTCCAAATAACGGCAGGAAATCCTGAATCAGATGTTGCTGAAAGTTATAGGGATACATTTGCCATCCGAAGTTGTTCCGTTCGTAAAAGTTTCTAGTCGCTGTGGCCAGTACTGCCGTCAAACCCCCATTTTTCTTTCAAAATTAAACGACTTGGATGTTGGAGCTTTGTCACTCTCTTATCTGTATGATCGAGTAGTGCTTGCAGTTCAACCGCAGGAGAAGATTTGGTAATTTTAATTTGATTTGTCTCTGCATACAGCATTTTTTCTTTTAATACGTTATGATAACTCTGAAAAATGTTTGAGTTAATTCTAGTATTTACAAAATTTATTATATTACTTATGAAAGTCAAAAGATTTTTTAAAACGCTTGGTATCAATGCATTCTTTTGTAAGAAGTTTTTAAACTTTAGTTACTTAAAATATTGGACAAAATAGGACATAATTTTTCTAGCGATTAAATGTAGAAACACTACACTTTATTTTTTTTGTATTTAAAATTTCAATGAATTTCCATTTTTCAAATATGCTGTGCGTTATGTTCTAATTACCTTACTTACAGAATACGTCAGACCGGATCCTGATCAAAATGTAAACAAAATTTGAAGTCTACTTACCTATTTTTTCATTTCCATAATTAAAAACTGAGAGAGTAAAAAAAACTTGTATAAAAAGTACACAAACTTGTCATATGAATCAATCCACATCACAGTACTGATTTAAAAATAAATAAATCATTTATTGTTATTTTTACCAGCCTTATAGACAATTATTTTTGGTAACCTATGACATTTGTAATAGAAGAGAATAAAATGAAATTTGGTAAAAAATATCAGAACGTCCTTTTAGGATTTTTGTCATAGGGAGACCAACAGTGGAGTAGTTCAGTAGCCTGGCCGCCTCGATCTCCGGGCTTATGTCTGCTGGACTGTTATCTTTAGGGTCATCTATCTGACAAATAAACTCGGGGAAAGATTTACTTCAGAGAATAATTAGTACCAGGACTCAAATGATACAAGTACTGAAGTACTGACTAAAATTTTAATTTCCGAATTTGAGAAACACAATCCGCATTCTGAATCAACCCGAATATCAAAATTTCGAAGATATGGCTGGTAATCGTTTCAGAAATATGGATTAGAAACCATCTTCATGAGGAAACCTGTTAAGGGCTGACACTCTGTTGGGGTGCATTTTTCGACATATATTTATTAAGGAAACTATTCTGTATTTTAGACTTAGAATACGGTGTTAAAATCTTTTACTCTAATTTCGGGACACCCTGTTTATTATTTTTTCATTTATTAATACAATGGAATACAGAGATACAATAAAGTCTAAATGGTATAAGCTAAACACACATGAAAACGAAGGCAATGTGCATAATGCAAACTTATGGTCAAAATACTGAGGTTGAGGTTTTGCGTTATCAACAGCCTTAACTTGCGACGGCGACGATCAGCGAATTTTATGATATACATTTTCGAGCGGACTTCCATACCGTTCATCTAGTGCCCATAGACGGCCCCACTAAATGCCCTAAACTTGTAATCCGAACCTCAGTTTGGGTGGCAGTCAGGTTCTCTTCTGAAAATGCCACTTTTTGATTAAGTCCTCAAAACTGTGCCCCAGTGTCCTTCGTGGCCATATGCATTAACTTGTGCGCGCCCTTCTGGGTATTTCTTTTTCAAGTTGTAAAGTCGAAGCTAAGATAAATCTGTCAAGTTCTTCTGGGGGGTAGTAGTGCAGTAGTTAAAGTGAATTAAATCTCTAAGTGAAATCAAGTTAAAACGCTAAAATAATTACCTAAATTAAATGTCCAAAAGTAAATTTAAATAAGACACAACTCTTAAGAACCTTATTAAACACCGAAGCCAATGCACCTCGTAATCAATTCAAGTATATCTCAAACGAAAAGATATGCGCATTATAATCACGGAGTCGCGTGTAAATTCATTAAGCCTTTGACAGTAGAGATTGTTATTGCTTTTTTTTTCGGAAGTGTTTTCTTTATCTACTCTTCTCACCTGGCATAGATCGATCTTAACAGAGCTACATACCTCCCACTCCGACCTAGGTGTGACGCACGCGCCGATAGAGGGCGTGACCATATTTAGGATTATGGAGTTTGTGATGTACTTTCGTCTCTCCTGCTGCGTATCCTATGATTCTCAGTGCTCAGATGTGATCTCTGTATTCTGGATGGTATTAGTTGATGGGATACTTAGCATATGAACTTTATCATCAACTCTGTCTAAACTGTTTTTACCGTTATTATTTGTCTGTAGTGGTTTCCTCTGCCGCATTAATCAAATTTTTTTGCCTCGCGTGAAGGCTGCTCTAATTTAATTATACATTATTTTTTGGGTTAGTTATTAGTAGATCCATTTTTGAGAGTTTTCTAACGCAGATTCCTTATTAAGCTTTTCAGCTGCTTGACATTGAAGTTTTCTTACTTGGTGTATCGTGTTTCTTATTTCTAGTTGTACTAGATTATCTGTTACAATGTAGGCAGATTTTTGAATGTTGTATTTGTTATCATGTAATCTATTACGGATTTCTAATGTTCAGGTTTTTGTTGAGATCTGGCAACCTCGTTCCACCAAAATTCTCCAAAGAAGAAAATATGCTAATAGGGAATTAAATCTAAAAATCTAAATTGTTGCCATCATATAAATCTTGAGTGTCTGCACAAATAATCAAATATGAAGCAGCAAGTTGTATATTAAAAGCCTTCTTTTTATTCGACTTTAAATACAGTTACTTTTCCATTCCACACGTAGGCGTCACACAATCGTAAGATAATAAATAAATGTATTGATTTTTAATTATTCAATCAATACCATTCTCTTAACAGCCGATGCAAATGATCAGTGACTAATAAATTGTAACTGTAACAAATGACTACAGTTGTACCATTATAATAATTATGCCGCCTGATCCTTTCATGTTGGCTCTAAACGACCACCAAGTTATTCATCGTTAGAATTGATCACAATTATTTCTGTGACTATATACTGTTGTAAGCATCTAAGGCTAAATATCTAAATGTTTTGAAAATTATGCGAATCGAAATACAATTTCTAATATATTTGATATCTGGCTGCCATTCGCCGATATATTTAATATTAAAAAAAAAAAAGATTTTGCTCAAAAATATTGGCGCTTTACGAATATTAATCATGTCTTGTAAATTTGGTATGTAAGTAATGTTCTTAGATTAGGGTGATGTGTTTTTAAGATAACTCGGAAGAAGAAAGGCTCTCGTTTCAAAAAACAAAGGGATGCGGTTTTTTATGCAACGCGAATTATCATGTTGAGAGTATTTTTAAGCTCAAGGCACTGTTCAAATTTGAAAACATTTAGTTCAGTATTTCCCATATAAGAACCAATAATATCGGTTTTTACGTTATGGCTACCCCTGTTTATAACACACTTTTTTAACTATTAGATCATGATCACCGAACATTAACAATAGACTAGAAGGTTCACACTAAGTCCCGCCCCCCAGTATTTCTCTCCTTGCTCCGTCGTGGAACCTGGTGAATTACTGGTTAACCGCTCAGGCCTCCTGCCACCATTCACCCCGTCTCGTCTAAAGTCTGTCGTCTCGCCTTTGTAAGCGCTACATCAAAGGTGCCGACTGAGAGTGGACCTTCTAGTCGCTTGTAAATGTTCGGTGTCATTATTGAGTGTTGCTGTCACACTGGTTTTTAATATGTGCATTTAGATTATTACCAATAACAATACTAATAAACAAATGTTTACTATTGGCGAAAACTAATATCTTTTTCAGTAGAGACTAACAAACTTTCCCCAGTAAAGTATACGTACATAATTGCAAAGTATTTATGTTTTGAAACAAAACACAATTTAACAGTAAACAAATAAGAACGAACCAATCCTAACTAAAAAATTAGAAAATAATTTAAATAAGAGTTAAAAGCCTAGATTTACAAAACAGTGGTTTGACTATCTCGTGACATATAAATATTCTCTGGGTAAATTCCTCCCTGACATTGTGAAGCGTCTGTGGCGTTGTTATTGAACAAACATCTGTACTTCGTTGTCTTAGTTCATCTAATGAGCCTGGAGCCGTTTTATAAACCTCAAGTTTAACGTATCCCCAAAGAAAATGGTCTAGAGGCATGAGGTCTTGCGATCGAGCTGGCCATTCCGTAGAACCTCGACGACTAAACCTAAGATAGTGAGGCGGAGTCCGTCTTGTTAAAATATAACCTCTTGAAACTTGGGTGGGTTTTGGGCAACACCATGATCAATGAAGGAAGCAATTGTATTTTGCAACATATCGAGGCACTTGGGGTCATTAAGATTTTTTTTCCAGAAAGATTATGTGATTAACCATTATTTTATGGGGTAACTGTGTGTGGCCGTTCCGAAAAACGTGCAGGTTTTCGTCACTGTAGTACCTACAATTTTGGGTATTAACTCGTCTATGTAAAAAAGAACTTTCGTCACTGAAACAAATATTACACAAATACTTATGTATCCCTGCGATTCTTACATAATTTCGCAAAATTCGAGTCGTCTATCAGGATCATCTTCTGTTAATTCGTATATGATTTTCATTTTATATGGGTGAAATGTATGGCTTTTCAAAATGCTTTTGACAGAAGTATGCGAAATATCGCATGCCTCAGTCACGTAATTCGTTGGCTGTTGGGATAGTTTGGGTTAGTTTGGGTTAGGTAATAATAGGGCTTCAAATTTATCTTGTAAAGAAAGAGCCATTTTAGACAATTTCGAGCTAAGAATAATGTCCAGCGATCCTAGTACTATGCTTTTAAATGTGACATTATATAAGAGATGTTTGCGTTCTCGGGAAATATTTTTTGATCGTAAAATCGAGTTCAAGCATCCTATCACTTTTTTTCTTTAATGATTCTCTCGGTTATCACTTTCTTATTTCCATTATTGTTATTCTCCTTCGTTCCCAATACAAAGATATTTTGATGCCATGAACTTAAGAGCTTCTTTATCTTATCTTAACTTGGGAAATGACCACCGTCTGCAAATTGAAGAGTATAGAGGGTTGTAGTATAATCTGTCGGCACACTCATTCTTCAACATTGTCTTCTTCAATTTTGTAGAGCTCCATTTAGTGGCGTATTAACCCAGCTCCGGGTCTGTGTTCCCTAATTTTCGCGCCCCCCCCCCCCCTGCCGGATGCCACGCCCAGAAATATTTTTTCTGCTTATTAGGAAATTAGAAATTAAACAAATAAATACAAAGGTAACAAAATACTTCGTTCCTTTCCTAGTGTATATTAAGGTAAAAAGTTAAATTATTTATAAAAAACTACCAAATTTTAAATTTACGTTTTAATAGTTAAAATGAATACATATAAAAATAAAACACAAAATTAACAAAAAGTAAAACATCTAAAAATATAAGTACGTATATACAATACAAAAAATAAACTAATATTACAGAATAACGAAAGAAAAAAAAACAAAATTATAGAAAAAGCTAAATGTTAATAAAACAATAACAAAACAATGTGTATATAAAATCATCGTGTAGAGTAGCGTAGGATTAGGACAAGCTTTTCTTCCTTATTTTAGCATTCGCAAAAGTTGTTATAATATTATCTATATCTAAAGTGCGAGCAACGTCATTTTCAATGCAAATCAGTGCCAAAGCTGACAAGCGCTCTTGCGAGATAGAATTTCTTAAATAGTTTTTAATTAATTTCAATTTTGAAAATGACCTTTCAGCAGAGGCTACGGAAACGGGAATGGTTAAAAATATATTGCAGCTTGAAATGATTTCGCTAAAACTACAACAAAAAAAAATTAGGATAAGTTCTGTTAATTCATAAATGGAATTAATTTCTTGTAACTCATTGTGAAAGCACTGCCTAAAAGAAATGAGCTGTTGAGGAAAGCTGCATCTGAAAGATCTTCTGGATATGTTAGATAAAGAGCCTTACCCATTTCGTATAGTTCTTTGTCGGAAAGAGAAGAACTACGTAAGAATTCGGGAGACAAAACTCGAAAAGTTGAACAAATATCGAGTAGTCCATCACTTGGACTTTTTAACTGGATACTAAGGATATCTAGTGTTTTGAAAAAAAAAAAACATCAATTTTAAACCGGTCTTTAGATATTGGTTTGAATGTGGTAATAACTATTAATTTCGTCAAGAAATATTTTTGGCCTTGATATTCTTTTTTGGGCAAATTCAGTAATAGTACCCCATTCCTTTGCTAAATCAGCTGCCTCTGTTCCAATTAAATTAAACTCGTCCCGCGTTTGTTTAAGATTTTCATAGGATGTAGTAAACAGTTTAGCTGCATGCTCTATATTTTGTTCTTTCTTTTGCAGAAGTTTGGGCACAGCATCAATTTTAGGTTTTTGTTTCAAAAACAATTAAAAAAACTGTCTCAAATTTCTCCAAATTATCTTTGCTTCCGTAATTTCAAGATTATTGGCAGAAATTAAAATAATTTTTGAAAGCGCTTTTAAAATATCTATATATCTAAAACGAAGGGCTTCTAGCGCATCATGTCTTGACGACCAACGAGTAGGGGTCAATTTTTTTATAGTAATTTTAGTCTTGGTTACACTCTGTAAAAGTGCCCATCTTTTTATACTATGCCCGAAAAATACATAAATCCTTTCAAACAGGCCGAAAAAATTTCCTATTTCTTCAACATTTTTAGTAGAGTCATTAAGAACTAAATTGTGATTGTGTGCCGCACAGTGCACGTATGGAGCATAAGGTGTAATGCTTGATATTTTAGCTTGAACACCTTGATAGATACCGCTCATGTTCGCAGCGCCATCATAACCTTGTCCACGAAGTTTTTCTATGGGCAATTCATTGTTAGTTAGTATGTCCAATATAGAAGTACTAAGGCTTGTGCCAGTTTGGTTTATAACTGGGAAAAACCCAAGAAAAGATTCGTGAATTTCAATGTTTGATGGCCTATTATACTCATAATTAATAACTACATATCTAACAGTGATATTTAATTGGTCAATTTTTGAAATATCGTGAGTGGTATCAACTATTGTCTAACAGCATCGCCTAATATGTAAATAGTTTCATTTTGAATAGTTGAACTTAGATAAGTTACAGTGTATTTTTTTTATTTCCAACAAATTTTGTAAAACTGGATCATATTTGGACAGTAAGGTAATTATATTTTTAGAGTTTATGCTTTCATCGTGGCCTCGAAAAGGCATATTAGAAGACGCTAATGTTAGAGTAACATCGATAACGCGCATTAAAACCTGCCTCGACCATGATATTTCTCGACGACTTTCTAAATCTAACTCTGCATCAATAGTCCTATTTAATTTCCATCGATCAAAAATAACGTATGATTCATTGTGGCCGCCTTTTTGTTCGTGTCTACTGACTGTCTGTTGAAGATGTGACCAATCATCAGAACCCCGGGCCTAAACATCATTATCGTGTCTAAATAACCATCAAGCTAGGCAATAACATTTATCTAGAATTTGGGAGTAGCAAAGCCACAAGCGCTCAGTTTTAATACCTGATATATTTACGTTTGTATAAAAAAAAAGAAGAAAAACTTCTCCCGTTAGAGTTTTTAGGATAGGGCCCTAATGGTCTAAAATTATCCAGTAAAAGTTTCTTTTCAGCTATTGTTAGTTCTCTATCTGCATAGTAGCCTTTGTCAGTTTTAAGATCAGTAGTTCTATCTTCACATTGATCAGAAGTAAAGTCATTAATAATACTACCCGTTTTACCTTTAACAACCACTTCAACAATTTCAGCTTCATCATTGTTACCAGGATCAGGTTCTGAATTTGACGAAGGAATATTTGCAACAGTGTGAACTGAAAAAAATAAAATAAAATAAAAAATCAAAACTTATTTTGTAATTATTGTCTTTGTGTTTTTATAGCTTACTTTCATTAATAGTTGTAAGTGAAGTTGAAGCAGTTGCAGTAGATAATGAATTGAAAAAAGCTGTAATTTTTGGAAGCTTTTTCCTTTTTCCCTCTGCCTCTTCTTGTTCCTTACGTTTTTGCGCACCAGATTTATGTTTATATGTACTCATTCTGCAAAGAAAAGTCAAATAACAATAACTGCCTAAGAAACCTAATGAACAAAAAAGTTCGAGGAGTTCGAGCTTTTTATGTTTAAAAGGTCCGCAATTACCACATAGTATGGTACCTACATTATCATACATACCTTTATAATTTATAATATTAAATAACCACTAATGTTAAAACTAATCCGAGAACTTAAAATATCGCTTTTCGTCAACTCCTTTCTCTAGAAGCTCTAGTTCAGAAATGAATACCTACTTAATTTAATGCAAAAATAAGGCGGGTGGTATTAATAAAGTTAAGCACCTGCTTTTAAATTGAAATTTTGGAGTACGTACTTCACTTGGTATGAATAAAATGATGAAGAAGGTGCTCAAGAAAGAAGCAGCTACTATTTTTGTAAGTATTTTCTTAAAAGTGACTATCTGCTTAAGTTTCGGTATGAATAAAAAAAGAGCATGTGCTAACGAGATGAAGCAGCTACGCAAATAATTTTAAGTTAGCTGGATAGGATGCTCAGCATCAGTAACAAACGTACTATCAGACGCGATGGCTGAATTTATGCCTATTGATCGTGCCAGAAAGCATTATAAAGTTCGGAGAGAATCTCGGGATGTAGACTATCGGGTTTTATATAGATTTAATAAGAACAACGTGGAATTTTTGGCTCAACATTTCTTAGGAGATGAGTTTGAAAGCAGAGGTGGTGCTCTAACTTCTACTGAGAAAATGAGAATTTTTCTTCGTTACGGTGGCGACCCGTGATTTCAAAGTGGCGTTGGTGAAGACATTGGTGTACACCAAACAACGGTATCTGTAACAGTGGCAGCAGTAATGAATACGAAGTACGAAAATCAAATGTATGGATAAAGTTTCCATCAACCGTAGAAGCATTGCTGCAAGAGGTCTTTCACTCGAGAACGAGTTATAATAGAAAGATGTTTTGGCCAAGTTAAACAGAGTTTCCCTATACTACAAAGCAAAATTCGTATAAAAACAGAAAAAGTCTCATTTCTTATTTTAAGCTGCTTTATTTTGCATAATGTTGCAAAGCACCTCAACGAGCAAAATTTTGAAATCTTGCAAGATGTCAACAATAATGGTGATGAAGCTGTACAGATGCCTGTAGAATATGGTGAGTCAGTTGTGCGCCAGAGAGGACAATTAAGAAGAGACGAAATAGCAAGAATAATTCATGGTTTTCGTCATTAGTAGGTAAGTGATATTATATTTTGTATTATATTATATATACAGGAAACTCTCATTAACAAGAACTTCTGAAAACCTCCAGTATTTACGTTTTGTAAAAAAGTAGTCTTGTAGAAATATAAATAATTTTTTTGATTTAGTTTGATTTATGTTAATATTTTATCACATACAGAAATCCTCGCTAAGAAATTATAATAATAATATTAAACAGTATTTTTTGTATAGTTTCAAAACCAAATTTTTACAAAGTGATGCAACTAAAAAAAATTCGGAAAAGCATTTTTTTCCGTCTTTGCCTATTTGTGTGTTTTAGCGGACATTGCAATTTTGAACCAAAAAATTATAAACATTTTTTAATTGGCGCGTTCGTTTTCGTTCAATTGCTGAATCACGAATTAAAATAATCTAATTGAAAATAAATTTCTTTTCCATTTTGAGGAAATTAAACGGTTCCAGCAAAGGCTTATATGTAGGTATTATGATTGGCATTTATTGGTCCAATTTCAACAGCAATTAAAACAATTGTCGGGATAAAAGTGTATTTTCAGTTGGATTATTTTAGTTCTTTTTTAAGCAATTGAGCGAAAACGGACGCACCAATTAAAAAATGTTACTATACTTTTCTGTTCAGAATTACAATATCCACTAAAATATTAAAAAGAAGTGCGGTGTTGCAATTAAAAAAAATATTACTTTGATGGCTATTGCACAAACTGGCAATGCTGGAAAAAATATTTTCACGAATTGTTCTGAATGCATCATTCTGTAAAATTTGAATTTGGAAACTAGGTATGTGTCTACCTTTTTGAATAAAAAAAGGTAGCCTATGCCCGGTTTAAAAAAAACAAAACTGTTTTCAATATTATTATTGTATTTTTGGTTAAGCTTCAACAACATAATGATCAAATTATTAATAATTCTTTATTTATTATAAATTAAAGAAATTAGGGATTTCTAGATTGCATGTAGTCGTTCCCTGTGCTTCTATTACTTCTCCTTGACTATCGCAATTATCCTGCCGGCTATTCTGATCTTGTTTTTTTTTGGAGTAGTATTTCCTTTGCAAGCCTAAAGACTTGCAGTTGTTCCAAAAGTACCAGTCGTTGAAGTTTTTGTGTACTAAGGTGTCTAGTTTCATTTGTTTCTGGTAATTTTTCCTTTTATTTTTGGTTTTTCAAATATGCTTCTTTTATAGGGCTGCGCACTGTAGAAGACGTCGCTGATGTTCCAGGCAATTGCATTCTCAAAAGACCCCGTAACGGATGTTATAAAGGGCCCATTTTCTTCTAGCTGACTTTCATGTTGTTCAAGATCAAGGCTGACTTCTACGGTCTCCGTCCTAGGCGCTCCTACACCAGCAGAAATTGCTCCTAAAAAGAATATGTATTTTTAGTTACCTTAATAAAAACTAAATATATTTGAAACATAGTACCTTTGTAGAATTAGGAGATACTTTAACAATTCTCGTAATACGTATTATATTATGATGAAACATATATTTATTTTGCATTTAAGGGGGAATACGCCGAAAAATTTTACGCTTGAAAATAAATGGAAAACATGAACAACTTTTGACTCAAATACGGACCATTACCAATAGATTTTGATAAAACAAGATTTTGGAATCTTCAAACATCGGAAAGTGTACGAAAGTTAGTTATATTTGGTCAACTCTTAAGTAATTTTAATGTAAAGACGAATAATCGAATTGTTATCCTATTTTTTCCAATTTATTTTGAATGACTTAAAATTATTCGTTTTAAATAAAAAAACTTTCTCACACCCACAGAAATATCTACAAGAGGCCTTTATAGATTTTCTTATCTCAATAATTAGCTTTTTTAAAATTCGTGTTAAAAGTTCGTTAAAATAAATATTTTTGCTTTGGCGCAATCTCTCCTATACTCGTAGTTGTAAAAATTGCTAATTAAATACTATGAATTTTGCACACACTAGATTTACCTTTTACTCGCCCAATTGAAGGGTTTATCTCTCCTTCCATATATGTAAAGAATTTAGCTTCCCATCCTCTTAGTTGGATCTTTTTATTTCCTGTTTGATTTTTATCAGTCTTTCTTTTTGTTCTAGTCTTCAGATTATTTAACTTTTTCCATATCTGTGCTTCATTCATTTCTATTCCCAATTGATCTGCTAGTACCTTTTACCTTTTTGATCGCATTCACCTTTTTTCTTTTAATCTCGGGTATGTTAGACTTTTCCAAAAGTACGCGAAATTTTTCAATAATACTAACAAAACTTAACATTTCACAAGTTTTCCCGTTGGCGTTGGTATCCTCTTCAGTATCCATTGTTGTAAAATATATTCACTGATAGGACCTATATCCACAGCGCCAGCGGTATTATTTGGAGTACGTACTCACAAGGCCGAAAAGCAGGTGCTCCATTTTTGCATCAAAATTTTATTAATACCAAATGTAAGTACATGCTCACTTTTTTAGCATCTACTCAATTCTTCTTAAGCACGTACTAAGAGCATATACTCACGTTTTATTAATACCACCTATTATAAAAACTGCAAGAATATGAATATATGTAACATACTTTACTTTGAGAAAATCCCGACAAAAATTTTCCTAGGAAATACCAATATCGCTTTTTATAGCTTTGTAATATTTTGTGATAGAAAAAAACGATTAAAGATTTAGTTTTTTCATTTCTCGTCCGGGGCCAAGCCTTTCTACCTTTAGTAATCCTTATTTCTTGGCACAATATTTTTACATAAACATTTTTTTATTATTATTTTTTTAAATTTCGAATTTACTACGCCCTTAAGCCCGGGCCCCTGAGGGGCACGGGCCTGTGTTCCCGGAACATACGGAACACTGCTAGATACGCCACTGGCTCCATTAAAGTATATTTTAAATAACGTGGGAGAGAGGCAGGATCCCTATTTGAGACCCTTTGTAACTCGAAAGTTTCCTGATATTTCCGTTCTTAGTTTGATCGCACAGTTGTTTAATAGCCATTACTGCAGTATTGTTTATTCGTGATTTTTCGAGTATATCCTATAGGTTTTGAACGGGAACATCCTATGCATTGGTTAGATCAACAAACAAAAGATGCAATTCTCTTTCTTCTCATTCCGTTGGACTAAACTAAAAAGATGATCCAGACATAAGCGACCGTTTCTTTCTCTATTTCATCCCGACCGTATTCTTCCTTTACAATGTTTCTGGGGATTGTCCCAAAGATTGAGCTTATAGTACTAGTGACCGATATACATCTGTAATTTGAACAGTTATCTCTTCTTTTCTTTTTATGAGTGGGGATGATATATGCCTTTTTCCACGTCGAGGGAGCTTTCTCTCCCTTCATATCTCTACTGAAGAGTTCATTCAGGTTTATAACCACTTCTGGGTCCCATACTTTATTTTTTTAACGATTTTCTAAAGAATGTTAACACAAAAGAACCTACTATACAATTCAGTATAAAAAGGGAAATTAATAAACAACTTTCATTCCTTGACATTCTTATCAAGAAATACTGGCATAGTTTCGAAACAAAAATATATACAGAAAACCCACCCACATTGATTAATAATAACTATTCTATATTGATTTTTATTTTTTTTTACAAAATTTGAACAACCAAATTTAAGACAAAATCAAAATAAACTTTTTCACATCTCTTTATGCCTTATATTTTAGGCTTATCAGATAAAATAAAATTAATAGGAAACAAATTTAACAACCATTCTATTTTCAAAACAAAATTTACTAATTTAAAATAACCAAGTTGACAACATTTCTGTCAGTTTTTTTAACAGTTTCGAACAATTCAGGAAAAAAATTTAAAACCCAAGCGGCCAGTGATTTGTAGCAAATTTTGACCCAAAGAATGACAGTGCACATCCTGCATATTTTAAACGGTAATTATTTGCTCTTGACCAAACTTACCCGTGTAAACTTAAACGGCTTAGAAATATTAATAGCCCCCCAGCAAATGTTCCATAATGAAATTGCCTGTAGGAAATGATTTTATATACTTCATTAAAATGTTTAATTACGGTGCGATACTGAACAGTAAAATATGGCTGACGGTTTATACCACGAATGGGCGGATGCAGTACTTTTCATTTAATATGAAATTTTAAGTGAGACATTCATTATCCATGAAATAGAAACAAACATAATGAATAATATGCATACTGGTGATGCATTTTTATGAATTAGTAATTTCTTGCCATTTAAGAGTTTATGTGAAAGATGTTAAACAGTTTAATAAATTTCTATTTCTCGAATACAAATCCTCTAGCGAACTCAATTTCTGGATTCAAGTGTAAGGCCTTTCTACGCTATCCTACATATTCCACATAAGAAATGCGTAAGTGCGTAAGGACGTTAATCACCTGAAGCCATAATATGAGAAATCGTAGACCATTCTGCTAAATTAGAAAGATCCGATATAGAATGGCCAATTTAAAGTAAAACTTAATTAAAATCTATCACAATTCCAACTTCTTCCTAAAAAGATGAGAAAATAAAAATGCATGCTTATATAAGAAATCAATAAACGCGGAAAAATTTGAAATACGTAGAAAATAAAATGAATGAATTATAAGAAATGTATCTTCAGAAAACAATAATAAGAGTGATATTGCTCTCGGCGTTGTCCACAGGTGTAACAAACCCATATTTTATGTCCAGTTGATCCTTAAAGAATAGTAAACCTTATAAAGAACCTGAAAAATAAGAACTGGCTTAGACGAAATTCCTACCTTTTCAGTACAAGACTGTAAAAAATGAGCTTTTACCAATTCTGTTGTAATTAACAAATTTATCCATAAGTTCAGGAACAAACCAATTTACAAAAAAAATGGCAAAAAAAATCATGTCAGTAATTATAGGCTTATTGTATTGCTCATTAATTTGAGTAGCATATATTAAAAGGTCATAAACGAATCGTTTGAGACAAGTAGTATTTTATTTATTTCTCGGAAGTCAGAACGATTTTTGTCGAGAAAGGTTCACAATTCATTTAGTTTATGAGGCAGTAATACAAATTTTGCATTCTCTCAACAACAAATCACAAATCTATGTCTTGACTTTCCGAAAGGATTCGATACTGTCAGTCATAAACTACTTGCATTAGAAAAACTGCATTGTAGCGGATTAGATTCTTACCTTTCAAATAGGCCACAGTGTCTGATTGATTCTGTTGAGAGGAGGGGCTCGAATCTTGATATAGAAGACATTTCGGTAGGGGTACCACAAGGCTTCTTTTTCATATAATTTCAATAAACTTCCATTAACTACAGTATTTAATTGTACCTAAGTTTTAGATTAAATGATAAATGTGTATTTTAGGTTTTACTTTTTTCTCTATGTGTAATAGGTTTATTTTTTATATTTGTATATGTTTTTATTCTATTTTACAGGCTACGTTCTACACCTTTCTGCTTATTAATAAAACTAATGAAGATTTTGAATTGAAATTTGAAAGCAAAAAATATTCAAAATTCTTATCATTAATAATATATAACTATACAAAAAGCTATATTTTGGATGCGTACATTATTGTTTAGGTTACTTTGTAATATATTTCACCACTGCTTTTGCTCCAAAATATTTTACACTCTTGCGTGATAATGAATGTTGAAGAAGATTGGGGACAATTGATCTTTTTATGTATTACCGGAATTTTGTGATATTCTGACTATTTACTTGTATAGTTTAATAATATTGTTTTCCTTGTCTTGTAAAATGTGCCATTTTTTAATTTCCGAATATATTTTTTTTTAATTTTTTTTTGATACTGTTACAAGAAAACGTCTTCTTTACTCAAAAAGATCCAGCTTATTTAGTTCGGTTCAATGAAAGAGTTTCTCAGTAGGTATAGTTTAGTTTAACTTACTTTTATAGCTCTTTGGGGATACTGTATGGTTTGTTTATATATTTTTTTATTGTCGGTCTTTAGTTGTACCTAACTTATCAATGTTCTTCACTAACATTTTGTTCTACATTACATAATTAGCGTTTATTTTATGTTTTACTTTTTTCTCTGTGTGTAATAGGTTTCTTTTTTATATTTGCATATGCTTTTATTCTATTTTACATGACACGTTCTACACCTTTCTGTAATGAAATTGATTATTAAAAAAGCTAATGTAGATTTTAAACTTTAAACTTGATAGCGACAAAAATTCAAAATTCTAAATATATCAGTTAAATATTATATCATTAGTATTAAGCTATATATTTTGGATACGTGTATTGTTGTTTGGGTTACTTTCGGCTAATTTGGATGAGCTACAAATATATTTTAACCCTTGTACACAGGTTGCCTGTAAATATTCAAAAATAATAAAAAGTCGTTTTGAGGTGTCTTTTGTTTCAAGGTCTTTTAAACTCTTGGGTGATAATGAATGCTGAAGAAGATCTATTGGGGACAATTGATCCTTTTATGTATTACCAGAAGTTTATGTTATTCTAACTATTTTCTTGTATAATATCGTTTTCCTTTTTTTGTAAAATGTGCCATTTTTAATTCCTTAATATTTTATTTCTTTATTTTTCTGATACTGCTACAAGAGAACGTCTTCTCTACTTTATGGGATGTTGTTTGTATAATTCCAGAATACCTTTATTTTATATTATATTATTAAACTTTCATGGATTATTTTATATCAGTTCTCAGTGTTATCTAAAATAAATTATTGAATTTATTTTAAAATATAGGGTTTCTCATTAATAGTTTGAGTGGGCTAGATTACATAATTATTATGTATTTTATGTTTATTTTCTTCTCTGTGTGTAACAGGTTTGCTTTTCACATTTATATATGGTTTTATTCTATTTTGCATGACATGTTCTATCCCTTTCTGGAACGAAATTGCTTATTAACAAAACTAGTAAGGCCTTTGAACTTAAAACTTGATAGCGAAAAACATTCAAAATTCTAGAGTAAAATATATCACTAGTAATAAGCTATACATATTAGATGCGTACATTATTGTTTAGGTTACTTTGGGCTAGTTTGGATTAGCTACAAATATATTTCAACACTTGCAGACAGGTTGCCTGTAAGAGAGCCTTTTCAATTTTTGAAAATAATAAAATGTCGTTTGAGTTCTTGGATGATAATAAATGTTAAAAAAGATCTATTGGGGACAATTGATCTTTTTATGTATTACTGGAATTTTATGTTATACTAACTATTTGCTTGGATAGGTTAGTTATATCATTTTCTTTTTCTTGTAAAATGTGCCATTTTTAATTTCCTAATATTATATTTCTTTATTTTTTTGATACTGTTACAAGAGAACGTCTTCTTTACTTTATGTAATGTTGTTTATCTTGTGCGCTAACAATTTGTTATTATCTTCTATTTTCTATAATTCCAGAATACCTTTATTTTATATTAAACTAGCTGACCCGGCGAACTTCGTACCGCCTAAGAGCCAATGAATATCGTGTTAACTTTCAGCTAAACATAATTTATTGTTTTATTAGCGTAAAAAAATCAATACAAAACATTTATTATGTTCAGTGATTTATTAGGATAATATATTTAAAGAAAACAAAAATTCAATAAAAGTTCAAAAATCAAGTATTTCAATGGCGTGTCAGCAAGACATTTGCTTTATCGCAGCTATGCATGTACATATATATTGCTGCATGGGTTGACTCAGGTTGATTCTCTTTACTGAAGCACATTGTGATATACGACATTTTTTGTTTTCATTATCATGCGCATTTATTATTAGTTTATTAGGATAATATATTTAAAGAAAACAAAGGTTCAAAAAAAGTACAAAAATCAAGTATTTCAATGGCATGCCAGCAAGACAATTGCTCTATTGCAGCTATGTATATTGCTGCATTGGTTGGCTCGGATCGATTCTCTTCACTGAAGCACATTGTGATATACGATATTTTTTGTTTTATTCGCAGTCGCAAAATAAAGCAGATGGTTTGCCGCCACGTGAACATGCCACCTACAATTGACCATGAGAAAAACATGCATTTTCTACATTCAGACCACAAACACTCAAGGCTTGGCCTTGTGATTCGTTAATCGTCATGGCGAATGCAAGACAAACCGGAAATTGAATTCGTTTAAACTCAAAGGACATCATCATCATCATCGTTTGGGATCATCGGAATCCTCTGAATGAGAACTTCCTCATCTTCGAATTTTCCTTTGAGTATCGTCGCGTGAATCACATTGATCATGGGTTTTATTATCACCAAACGCGTTCCATTGCATAGTTTTGGTTGGTTTAGATTTCGAAGCATGATGATTACCGAGCCAACCTTCAGTTGTAGATTGTGCGATGGTAAGCCAGGCATATCCAAGGGGTTTAAAAATTCTGTTGGATAGTTGGTGGCTTCGTCTTCGTTTCTTACACAGTCAATAGATTTGAATGAATGCAGAGTACCAACGATTTGATTCTGAATTACGAAGTTTATGTCATCATCATCTTTGTTCTTAGCCGTCAAAATTGCTCGCTCACTCAACCATTTGTTATTTTTGAGGTTAGCAATGATATTCGGAAATACTTTGTTGATGAGCTCGTCTTTCGATGAGACGAAATTACAAAAATTCGGAGCAAATGCAGTCAATCCACTCGATTCGTCGACAGGAACACAACCATTACCGATAGTCAGCAATTGCTTTGAGAAATCTTCAGCAGATGGATCGTTCAGCAATGCAACTCTCATGTTTGCCGCCAGCTGAAGTTCCTTCACATATCGCCACAGATTTGATGATTCGAGGCAAGCGTTTATTTCATCTGCAGCAGTCGATCTTGGAATGACTGGCAGTGTTTGGCGGAAATCACCAGACAATAAAATCATTGCGCCTCCAAAAGATCTTGCGCATATCTTTTAATGTTCAGTCAAGTGCTTTCAATACGCGATTGTGCGCCATTGTGCTTTCGTCCCATATGATGATTTTAGATGCTACTAAAACTTTGGCCATTGCGGAGTGTTTCGCAATGTTACATGTCGGCTGTTCATTAGTTTAAAGGTTTGATGGCAATTTTAAGCTATACGCTATTCCAGAAGAAGCAAGTGCTACCGCAATGTCAGATCTCGCACGAACAGTGGCCAAAATCAATAACATGAGGAATGTCTTCCGAGTTCCACCGGGGGCATCCCAAAAAAATTTAAGCCACCATTTCCATCATCAATTGCCTTCATTAATGTATTATAGACTTCCTTCTATTGGGGGTTCAACAGGGGTGCAATCGTTTGAACTGACTGGTATAATTATTCATGTCGATCATATTCACGTTCACGTTACAATTCTCTAATAAATGCGTTATTCATTCCACGATCTGGTGCTGGCATTCCTAACCTGACTAACAAACTGCCGCACATGAGGTAACACATGTCTTCGATCAAGAGCAAAGCCTGGTTATGCACCTCCTGATTCACCTCAAGATCGGGACTTCTTGAACTGACACGAATTCGATGTAAAATGTCTTCTGACATGTTTTCCTTGTATTTGTACCACAGGTCACGTGGATTCGATGGGAAGCATGTCGAAATGATGATTGCAAATAATGTGCGTATCTGATTTGAAGTTGCAGAGATGATCGCTTCAGCGATTGCCATGTCTCAATGAGCACCGTTTTCAAGCAAATTTACCTTTGCATTTAGACATGCAGCACGAAATGTTGGGCACACTATACCATTACAGCTCGTAATGATTGAAATGATGTTGGCCCACGAAGATTCACCAGCAACAACAGCAAATAGAAGCATTCATCATGCTTCGGATGAACTGTGTAAATACGACCAAGAGCATAAGTAGAACGCACATCAGGATGACCTGGAACCGCATCGGCTTGCTTCCGACGTTGAAATTTCTTCGATGAAACGTTCCAAGTGTAATAACGTGGCATCTTCAAGTAAAACGACATTCCTGCAAACGGATCGCTTTGGCAAATCTCAAAGAAACTGGTCAATGTTGTCGCTGGAGGAGTTTCAGCACGTTGAGCAACATTCGACGTGGTGAAATATACTCGTTGGCCATTCTCCAGATGCACCGCCAAATGTACAATAGTGGAATGACGTTCGTGAATAGGGAATGAGAATATACGCCAAATCGCCTCATTGCAATTCACATATCGACCAACTTGATAGCGCGTAATTTTATAGTTGGTATTGGAGGTTTGGATGCCAAAAACCGCCATATCGCTGCCTTTCGTAACATATTTGCAGATGTATTTGATGGACTTCATCGAATTGCAATACTCAATGTTGTTGCTTTACTATCGATATTTAAGCAACACTAAGTACGGATGACTGATCTACCGAATTATCTGAAATGATTGACACCAATCGATTTGACAGTTGTTGTCATTTATTCTCTATAATTTTTTATATTTTCCTATTAGAGTATTTTCTATGTATTTCAATATCTTTCTAGATTTGAATATGCTGCTTTCCCACTATTTTCCGTTGAATTTCTATCCTATAATGTGTAGTATGTCACTGATTTGCAGTGGGCATCAAATATTACTAAAAAACTATAATTGTGCGTGACATGAGCTGTCAATTGCGGAAGATGACGGAGTTCCAAGCCTAATTTATAACTAATTTTGTGTATGATTTTTTATTCGAGAGTTTTTCCGATATTTTAATAGTTATTCTGCTATTCGGGGCGGAGACAAATACAATAAACCAAAGATCATAAAAATCGGTTCAGCGGTTCTTGAGTTATAAGTGGTGTAACTAACCCGACTTTGTTTTATATATATTAGATATTATTAAACTTTCATGGATTATTTTGTTTGTGTTATATCTAAAATTAATTATTGAATTTAGTTCAATATAAATAGTTTCTCAGTAATAGTTTGCGTTAGTTCGGGTTTTGTTCTAGATTATATAATTAGTATTTTATGTTGTTTTTCTTGTGCGCTAGGTATTTGTTATTATGTTCTGTTTTCTCTAATTCCGGAATTCCTTTATTTTGTTAAATATCATTAAACTTTCATGGATAATTTTATTTGTGTTATCTAAAAAAAATATTGAATTTCTTCAAAATAATTTATTTATGTTTTAATAAATTTGATGTTTATGGATTTTCTCAGTTTTTGCCGTTTTTTGTAACAGTAGCGAAAGTACTTTTGCAAATAAAATAAATTTTAATTTGCCTCATCTTTAACTCAACATGTCTACGAACTCTGGGGTCAGACCAAACTTTCTACACCATTTCTCACAGCCTCACGGATTTGTCTTATTCAGGACAAATCTCGTTGTGAATGAATAGTTATTTTCCTAACAAGTACAGGGTGTCCCATTTTCGATGATATTACGGGGTATCTCACTTACGAGTAAAGATAGAGAGTTGCGGTTTTCGCAATACTGTGCTACTTTTTTGTGAAAAGAACGATGGTATAAACAAAATTTTCATAGCCCGCTTCGTTTGTGAGATACAGGCCGAAATTGAAAATAATGCATTTTGGGACCCCCCTCGTATCTCCGTTATCCTTTAACATATCGTAAAGCTAAAAAATTGCTTTTATACAGTTTTTGACGTAGAATCCAGTGGCGTGATCAGATTTTTGCTGTGAGCTATCAATTTTTAGCTATAAATCAAACTTATGTTTTTTTTTAATGGAACACCCTGTATATTTTTCTTTCGTTTGATTGGAAATGCTATAAGCTTTATAAAAATATATAATACATTATATGTATTTTAAATAATAAGCTTAAAATTCATAATTTTACAAAATGTGTCTCGATACGACACTCTTGTATTTTTTTAAATGTAACACCCTGTATATTTTTCTTTCGTTTGAATGAAAATTTTATAAGCTTTATAAAAATATATAATACATGTTATGTATTTCAAATAATAAGCCTAAAATCCATAATTTCACAAAATGTTTCTCTATACAACACTCTTGATGAGTATAGTATAAGCATTGTCTTTTAAACAACGGTATAAGTATTCGCAGGCAGAGACTATTAAGAACAATGGAATGGTAATTTTTTATTGGCAAGACCTTTCAGTGGCAAAATTTATATTTTCTGTGTAATATTGTATTTTTTACGATGGCTCAAAATGAAAATTAGGTATCAATATTTTGAAAAATATGACATGTTAGTCTGCTTTATGCAGAGCAATGAAAACTTCCGTGAAGCTTCTCAGCTATATTCCAATAAGTTTGTTTGAATATTTATTTACCTTTTGACTAATTTGGGTTTATTTTTTTAAGTATCATTTTAATTTATAGATATTCCAAAAGAAGGCATTCTGATCTTTTAATGTTTTCCGGAATAAAGAAAAAAAATGGTAGAACAAGGAACGTTGCCTCCGCCCTTACCGCGATTTTCCTTATTATACGTTTTTGGTAGGGGCCGGATAAACGTTCCATGTTCTCTTTATTCCGGAAAACATTAAATGACCAGGTTGTCTTCTTTCAGAATATCCATAAATTAACATGATACTTAAATACAAAATAAACCCAAATAAGTCAAAAGGTAAATAAATATTCAAACAAACATATTGAATAATAGTTGAGAAGCTTCACGGGAGTTTTCATTGCTCTGTATAAAGCAGACTAACATGTCATATTTTTCAAAATATTCATAATTTTCGTTTTCAACCATCGTAAAAAATACAATATTACACAGAAAATATAAATTTTGCCACTGACAGGTCTTGCCAATAAAAAAATGATCATTCCATTGCTCTGATAATCTCTGCCTACTAATACTTATAACGTTGTTTAAAAGATAATGCTTATACTATACTCATCAAGATGGTCGTATAGAGATACATTTTGTGAAATTATGAATTTTAGTCTTATTATTAAAAATACATATCATGTATTATATATTTTAGAAAAGCTTATAAAATTTCCATTCAAACGAAAGAAAAATATACAGGGTGTTCCATTTAAAAAAACATAAGTTTGATTTATAGCTAAAAATTGACAGCACACAGCAAAAATCTGACTACGCCGCTGGGTTCTACGTAAAAAAGTATATAAGAGCAGGTTTTTAGCTTTGCGATGTGTTAAAGGATAACGGAGATACGAGGGGGGTCCCAAAATGCATTATTTTCAATTTCGCCCTGTATCTCGGAAACAAAGCGGGCTATGAAAATTTTGTTTATACCATTGTTCTTTTCACAAAAAAGTAGCACAGTATTGCGACAACCGCAACTCTCTATCTTTACTCGTAAGTGAGATACCCCGTAATATCATCGAAAATGGGACACCCTATACATAAAGTGAAACTTTTTCGCACCCATGAACAGGATATGTTTTATGTGCGGGAAAGACACTTTGCGCACGTGTTAGGAACAATATTTTTTTTTTCAATCATCAGATAACAACAAAAGAAAAACAATGAATATTTTTTGAAGAATCTTTAAAAAAACCTGAAAGAACTACAACAACAATAACAACTTCGGCGTTTCACAGTGTTTGTATTTTTTTACTGACATGGAAATTGTCATTATACAGGATACTTAAAATAGTTATTTATGCAACAAGTGTGTAGAGTGACCCTTTTTTATGAATGGGAATATTGTCGCATGGGCCGTAGGCGAATGCGACAATCCCATGAATAAAAAAGGGTCACTAAATAGTTATTTTTTAAATTCATGTCCAAATGTGGCTTCTCAAAACAGTAATTTATATATGCACGGTAGGGTGGTCCAGTTCATTTACTTGTCATCGGTTGATCCAGAAGAACTTTAAAAATTATAAGACAATTGAAAAATAAAAAGGCTACAGGCGACGATGAAATTCCTATATCAGTGATCAAAGAGGTAGAAGATTTGATCATACAACCACTAACCTGTATCTTAAACTTGTGTTTGTCGTCGGGTATTTTTCCTAACAAATTAAAGAATGCACTTATTAAAGCAGTGCACAAAAAAGGTAAAAGGTATCAAGAAGATAATTACAGGCCAATATCCCTGTTGCCTAACATAAGTAAAATTTTTGAAACAGTTATTTACAATAGATTTCTATAATTTTTTGAAAGACATAAGGTTTTATCAGATAGGCAGAATGGATTTAGAAAGGGCAAGTCCACGGTAAGAGCAATATATCAGGCTCTCATCAACATATTAGACTCCTTAAATAATAAACAGCAAACGTTGGCCATGTGCTTGGACCTTTCTAAAGCCTTTGATAGTGTAGACCATAAGAAACTTGTTGATAAGCTGGAAATGTGCGGAATCAGAGGTAAAGCTCTTGATTTAATTACATCATATTTGTGTAATAAGACTCAGCAGGTGGTGGAGTCTGATACTCAGGGAAGGGTAGCAAAATCAAGAAAGGTTGATGTGATTAGAGGAGTGCCTCAAGGATCAATACTTGGACCTCTGTTGTATATTATTTACACAACGGAACTGCCAGGGGTCTCTGGGGAGCAGACTGTACTGTATGCTGACGACACAACACTGATATTTAGTGAGAGTAGTGGTGAGTTGTTACTGGAGGGGGTTCCAAATGCAATGGAAGCCCTGGATGGGTACTTTTCATTCAACAACCTATGTTTGAATATTTCCAAAACTCAATCGGTCCTTTTTAGCAATAGAGGGGAACATCACTTTAGTTTTTTGTATAGAGACGAGCAAATCACATCACAGGAAAGTCTCATTTTTGGGTGTCTGTATTGATGGGAGGTTGGATTGGAGGGAGCACACCGAGGATGTTGCTACTAAAGTTGCGCAATACTATTTTGCTTTAAGGGTTGTTTCTGAGAGAGTGGGTGTTGAGGCTGCCCTGTGTGCCTGTCATGCTTTTATTCACTCTCGCATAAAATATGGCCTAATTTTTTGGGGTAACTCATGTGATATCCAAAGAATTTTAATTCTACAAAAGAGATGCCTGCGAAGTGTGTTTAAGATGAAACAAAGGGAAAGTTGCAGAAATACTTTTATTGAAAGAAACATCTTAACAGTAATTTCCATGTATGTTTTTGATTGTATAATGTTTGTCAGAAATAATGAGGATTTGTTTGAAAATTCAACATTGAATCATGAGTATCTCACTAGAAATAGATCGAATCTAGTATGTGATAAATATAATTATAGTTATCTGCAAAAGCATGTTGAGTTTTCAATCACTAAAGTTTATAACTCGATTCCTGAAGAAGTGCGCAGACTCCCAAGAAATAGACTTATTATTGTTTTGAAAAGGTTCCTGTGTCGGAATGCATTCTACAGTTTAAATGAATTCTATAACTGTGATAAAAATAATTTAATTTTGTTTTAGATTTTTTGTTTGTTGCCATATCATGATAATTAATGTTTTGAAATGCCTTATTATATTTTTTTGTTTTGTAATGTTATGTCAGTCAGTACTTACTAAATATATTCTCAGTTATTTATAAACATGTACAGGGTGATCCCCTATAATGTCGCCCCCCTTTAACTTTTTTATTTTAAGTGTCCCAAAAAAAATAAATGTATGGTTATGTAGGTACTGAAAAATACTTTTTTCTGCGTATAAAAAATATTGGAAAAATGATCAGTATACAGGGAAAACCAAAAAGTAAATTTTTTTTCAATGGAACACCCTATACAGGGTGTTTCAAAAAACATGCGCCAACGCTCGGCCGGAGATTCATCAT